>JACEFZ010008204.1:40000-71463 GCA_014155875.1 Cepaea nemoralis
TCCCGTCTGGAAAATTTCATAAGCCTTAAGGAAATGCGAATTTATTTACACTAGACATGCGGAAAGAGAGAAAGGAGGAGACGAGGACGAAGAAGGGAGAAAGGGGGAGAGCGAAAGATACCCAACCATCATTTATTAAAGCACGTCAGCCCGCTTGAAAGGCAGAGCAGAGAACAGGGAAAACTGTCGCGCGCTGCGCGCGACTTGCACGTGAAACCTTGAGCAGACATTGTGAAGGTGATACTAATGTGATATCTGTAAACCTAGTACCACAAACCACCGTTGTTATCATCTTCTTCCGTAGGCCATTTCCGTATAATCCGTGTTGTTATCGATGTGAGGAATGTGGAAACGGAAGTAGGTCTGTGTTGTTGACTTCCTCACAGGAACTTACAGGCTACGTACGGTTTTCTATCGGGTTCTTTGCGGTGTATCTAGGAAACGTAACCAGTTTTATTTTGTTTTGTTCGTGAGGTATGGAGACGTTTGCATTTTAATTCTAGGCTAGTGCCACCAAATTAAGTGCGGTGGCCCACATCTTGTGGTTTTTCTGTGGCTACATATCCGATGGTTGTGTTTACAATGTACGTTTGGTCTGTGCACGCTTGCGCCTTCATAATGTGCTTCCGTCTCATTTGCTAGTTTAGTGACTAATGCACTTTTATCTGGCTAACCTGTAGCCTTGGGTTCAAATCTCCCTCGAACTGGGAATTTGTAGTCTGATGGCTCCGGGGACAGCCGATCCTCATAAATTGATACCATGCAATTTTATGGGCGGTAAGGCGGCTAGTGGTACTGACCACATGATTCTGCGAGTGCCGTTTGGTCACAGACCTTGTATCACATCCCCAATATGTCATAGCTCCAATAATGGTGTTATTGTTTTGTCCATGCTAGTATCTTGCCTGATGGCCCTTTGGTCGTGTGTTCTTATCCCAATCGAGGAGACGAGGATGAGGAAGGTAGAAAAGGGGAGAGAGAAAGATGGCCAACCATCATTTATTAAAGCACGTCAGCCCGCTTGAAAGTAGAGCAGAGAAAATGGATGGGGGAGAAAAGGGATTTTGTCTACTGCACTGGACCTCCAGATCGACCAGCATCAAATGGATATCAGGTAAACTACATAGGAAGTCAAGCCGGCTGGAGTGACACTGACCACATTACCCATGGAGTACGATTGGTTAAAACATATGAGGCTAGCACCACAGGTCCACAATATCTCATAGCTGGACAGGAGTTCGTCGTCGGCGTCTTCGTCGTCCTCGTCCTCGTCGTCGTCGTCGTCGTCGTCGTCGTCGTCGTCGTCGTCGTCGTCGTCGTCGTCGTCGTCGTCGTCGTCGTCGTGTACCTGCAGATTTCAACCTGAATATATGAGAAGAATGCAACAGCAAATGTTTAGCGGTCATGTTACCAACTCTATAGTTACATTTATCAGAATCTCTTGTCTTTAGTTGATTGAACAAATGGCATTCCAGCCTTTTATGTCCTGTGTGGAGTCTGAAGATTGCTACTTGTCCACTTAGGTGAAACTTGTAATATGCATCATCTTTCTTTTGGCCTGGAGGCTCCGATTCCCATTTGGTTCTTCCTCTTCTTCTTCGTTCATCCGGAGGTGTTTTTTTCGGACGTGATTGCGTTGTGCCTGTTTACGGCAGAGCTGCGTTCTTGCGCCGTTAGGCCGACACATCCAACTTCTGCGGGCCCGTTTGTTTCTATAACGGCTTCTTATAAACCTCTTAGTTTTATCATAGATTATGTCTATATCAGGTTGAGATAGTCGTCTGTCTTCCTTTGCAATCTGTTATCCTCTTCATTTCCAGACATTACATTCGAAACGGGGTGCTTGTACAACTCTTTTGTCAGTCTGCCATGGAGTACTGCTCATAAGTCTGCTAGTTCTGCACTGTTTTTGCTCTTCGGTATTGAGACAACAGACATCGCACCTGTAAAGAGATATGTGTTTCTCTTCATTTTTTTTCCACAGTAAACAGTATTCAAGGCCCCAACCTCTTATGTTAACTGAGAATTTTCCAGTTTCCAAAGGTTTTCCGTTTTTTTTTTTTTTTTTGCTCCATTTCTTCAAAGCTACAAAATTACCCTAACATTTCCAAGCACTCATTTAAAGTTTCGTAATAAAAAATATTTTTAATTTTATAGATAGCAGTCCTAATCTTTAGAGAGCCAGGCAAATCAAATAATTCGTTCATTATCTGTAGATGGCTAACCAAGAAAGTGAAATAGTACGTTCACCATCTGTAGACAGTAACCCAGCTAGTGAAATATAATGTTCATCGTCTTTAGATAATCACCTAAAATGTGAAATATTATTTTTATATTTAGATAACGACTCAATAAAATCAGATATTACGCTCAACATCTGTAGATAGTTACCCAACAAGTGAAATATTACGTTTATCATCATAGCTACCCAGAAAGTGAAATATTACGTTCATCTTTCTGTTTCTTGGATACCATGATCAGATCCAGCGATGTGTGTCACAGAAGACTCAACGCCACCAGATAGTGCTAGCTGGGTGAGTCCATGTTGACCCTGTGGGTGAACCCATGTTTGCGCATGGCTGCGCAGGTCGCACATCCACCTCATCATGTTCGACATGTTCGACATGTTCAAGGACATCACCTTCTGAAAGCTATCTGCAGATTTTCGTAAGTATGGACATGTTATACAGCTGTTAAAATTGTTCTGTTTTGTCATGTTCTAGTCCTACCGTGCCATGCATGTTTGGATTATATCCCGTTTTTATCCTTTCCTAAAGTCAGTGTTTCTGCAGCCATGAACATGATTGAAGCAATATCACTTATAAATAATACAGTGGAATTCCTGCTATTTGAAACATCTTATCATGCGTTTTGTTTGTTGCTTAACACGCACAAATGGCCGCATGTTAAAGGTCGCCATAGAAATTGCCGTTTATTTACTAAAGCCAGCTTTGTGCAAACAAAAACATATGATAGTCTGTTTAAAATTACTATGGCAGACAATTACGGTGTGAATATGTGTGTTGTGTTTTTCAGCTTGAAGGATTTATCTTATTGGTTTAGTTTACGTTGTGTGATTTCTGCAGTATGTATTTGACGAGATGCAAGGAAATATCCCAGGCGCTAAATCGGTCTATCTATGGTTCGTGTCTTCGTTATTCAAACACCTTATATTCTCGATATATTGCTCCATGTGTACCTATTCAAAATCTGTATACTGTCCATATATATTGTCTATACACATTTCCTCTATTTCTGTGAGTGTTGGTATATGCATGTGCATTTATTACGACAGTGTCGAAAATGATGGACTGATTCTGCACGATTGCTCATCACAGAGGCATCATCATACTGTATTTGGACAACTGGTTGAAGCATTTCTTCGTTTATCTCTAGAAAAAGGCAACTTTCCATTGCGATACTTCTTCTTCTTCTTCTTCTTCTTCTTCTTCTTCTTCTTCTTCTTCTTCTTCTTCTTCTTCTTCTTCTTCTTCTTCTTCTTCCTCTTCTTCTTCATCTTCCCCTACTTCTTCTTCTTCTTCTTCTTCTTCTTCTTCTTCTTCTTCTTCTTCTTCTTCTTCTTCTTCTTCTTCTTCTTCTTCTTCCTTTTCTTCTTCTTCGTTTTCCTCTTCTTCTTCTTTTTCTCCTTTTCTTTTTCTCCCTCCTCTCGTCTCCCAATGGAGTACACTCTCAAGCCAAGCCCTCTGTAGACTTGTTCATAATTTGTAGGATTTTGGAGCTAAAGTGTTCCGTGGGTGGAGGTAGCCGGTCACGCCTACACTCGTGGTCGCCTCTTACGCCATGCATGTCAAGTGACAGTGTTACCATTCTTTGTTTGTCCTGTGAGCCCTGGTAACACACTGGGGCTTGACGGTTCTGGCGGGGTTTATACCGGGTGTTTGTAACGTCTCACTTCGCTTTGTATATAGAACACATTTGACAAATTATTTCTTACGTTAATAACACCTTTCTGTTTGGAATGCAAAGAATTACTCCAGTAGACGACAGCCATTCGCTGCATATTGTTTCACGATAGACTGTGAATCACATTGTTTGATGACATCATGTACTTCATTTTTCAAATGTGTTGATTGATGACATCATGTACATCATTTTTCAAATGTGTTCTACATACAAAGTGTTGTGAGACAAACACCCTGTAGAAATATACCGCAGTGAGTTGGGGGTATTGTATAGATGTTGCATGTCTGATTCTTGACTCGCAAAGGACTGATTTGATTCACTGTCTGGACTGTGTGCAGATTTACGAATAAAAACAAGGTGCTATGTTTCTTCTCTTCTTCCCCCCCCCTTTTCCCCCCTAAGCCGCTTCCTTCTATCTGATCCTGGGGTCGTGAATGGGACTTTTTGAAAAGTTGCAAATCACCTGGAGTACTTTTTTGAAATGTAGCAAAACATCAAAAGTACCTGTGTGTCTTCTTGACAGTGGCAATAAATAACACGCGGAGTACCATCGTGCCTTCTTATAACGTGACAAAAACACCCGGAGTACCATCGTGCCTTCTAATAGCGTGGCAAAAACACCCGGAGTACCATCGTACCTTCTTATAACGTGACAAAAACACCTGGAGTACCATCGTGCCTTCTTATAACGTGACAAGAACACCCGGAGTACCATCGTGCCTTCTTATAACTTGACAAAAACACCCGGAGTACCATCGTGCCTTCTAATAGCGTGGCAAAAACACCCGGAGTACCATCGTGCCTTCTAATAACGTGGCAAAAACACCCGGAATGGTCGAGTGCCTTCTTATAACGTGGCAAAACCACACGGAGTGGCCGAGTGCCTTCGTATAACGTGGCAAAACACCTGGAGTGGCCGAGTGCCTTCAGATGGAAGATGCATCACAGAGATAAAGAACAGAATAGAGCAAGCAAAAGCCTGCATTCTATCAAATGAAGAACATTTTGTGCAATAAATGTTTGTCTTTAAACGTTAGAAAAAGATTTTTTGCATGTTATGTAGAACCATTTGTAACAAATGGCTGCGAATCCTGGACAATTAGTCAACAGGTGAAAATTCCATGGATGGCTTGGATATATGGTTTTATAGAAGAATACTCAAAAATTAATTGGACAGCCAAAATGAGGAATTTAGACATTTTGAGGGAAGCTGCGTGGCAAAGACAACTTATGACAAACATCAGACAGAAGTTGTCATAATTATTTTTGGCCATATTATGAGAAGACAATAGCTGAAACATCTAACAGCCGGTAAGATTTGTTTAGAGAGAGATAGAGGAAGACAGTGTGAGAAAATTCCTGACAGTCTTGTGTCATGACATGGAAGGGAGTCAACACACGAAATCATCTACTGTCGCAATATGTGGGGAATGTGGGGGGGGGGGGGGGGGGTGATCGCCCACACCAGCATTGGATTATGATGAAGAGGACTGGACAATAATGACTAGAAAGGGGACACGTAGAACAGAAAATAAGACGGTTAGAATATTACGGGAGATTGAAACTCCTCCATCCGAATGACGCCATCAGCTTTGAGGCAAGAATAAGTTTCAACACTTGATCAGCTCGACTCCCCAGCAAAGTGTCATCACTAGCCAAGCGTCCCACAGACGTGAGCCAGACACTGGAAAATGAGAGCCGAATACACTTTCAGCCATTGTCCCGAAACTATGATCTCAAGGGTTCAGAACACTATAGGATAACAACAACAAAAACATTCAGATAAAGAGACAGCAATGATAGTGCACAGTCATTATCATCAAGTGCCTTGCAGACTGACGCTGGACATCTCATGCTTTTCCCTATGCTGCAATCTCCAGCGGCATTAGACAAGACTATCAAGAATTTTCTCTCGACGTTTTCTTCTATCTTGTTTTTCCACAAATCTTGCCAGTTGTCACATGTTCCAGTGTTTGTCTTCTCATAATGTGGACAAAAAGTGATGACTGCCTCATTCTATTGTGTCTGATAATAATGAGAAATATAAAGAAGCATACGAGAGAAAATTAATGATGGTCTTACATCTATACATGGATATATATCAGCGAATGAAATGATATAGCGGGCGCGTTGATGTAATCGTTGGGAGATTACGATGGCAATGCCACGGGGTAGGTCTGACGAGGTTCCGATGCCTGCTGTCGCCTTTTATTCCTCCGTGCACTGAGATCTTGTACGATGTGGCGGTTGTACCACTTTACATACCCACAGCAGATTCCTGCCACGGGACCTGTTAATTTAAGCTGGCTTTAGTGTTAACGTTAGGGGGTTTAGCTGACAATGTCAAGAGCACAGTCGGACAAGGGTTAAATCCCTGCACTCGTCGTTCGCATGGGAGGGAATGACTGACCACTGATTCCTCCCTACACTCCGGCCTAAATATGTAATGGTCCTAACACATTACATGGCAACAAGAAGTTCCTCCTCCGAGACTTTAGTTTCTACATTTATGAAAGGATATATTTCTAGAAAACGGACACAGCTCAGAAATGCGGTTGTCTATGCCTACTGCTAGGCACTTAATGTTGATGATGCCGAAGATGATGATGATATCAACGACGAAAACGACGATGATGGTGATGATGATGTTGATGGTGGTGTTGGCATTGATGATGACAACGACGACGATGATTGTGATGATGGTGTTGATGATGATGCTGGCGATGCCGATGATGAAGTTTGCGATGCTGATTATGATAACGACGAAGACGACGATGATGATGATGACCTCGTTAAACGAGGAAATTACAGAATATGTGGGCAATCTTACAAGGTACATGCTTGTCAAATTACGATGCAGCCCTTCATTTCGCCCCATAATTACGTAGCATTATTTTAATAGCCTTCTGCTCTGACTAATTTTCCTCTCTTTTAAATTTCAAAATTAAAGGAAAAACGTCTCCGGAAATGTTACCTTGGGCTACGGATTTTTCTAGAATACGGTGAATGTGCGGGATGGCAAACTGATCATAAAATTGCTTATAAATTCAGCCTCTGGTTGATAACAACGTCGTGGAAAGGACATGCAACATTTATTTAAAATTTCACGAGGCTGTATTGACCTCCGGTGTCATTAACTCAGTAAAGTAAAGGGCCCTTCAATCAATAAATTAGATGTCGTCTCCACAATGAAGGTTGGTTGCAATGGATCTCCAACACTGTCTGTCTCTCGCCCTGACTGTACATTCTGTCAGACTGATGTTCGTCCATCTCTTGATGTTATCTTCCCGCTTATATCGTTGTCTGCCTCTGGCTCGCTTGCCTTCAGTCTTGCCCTCCAGTATGGTTTTTATAAGAGTATTATGTCTGTTAACGTGGCCGAAAAGGGCCCTTGTAGACGCCTTAAAGTTTACTGGCTATATGGCACTTTTTTTTTTTTTTTTTGCATATCCTTTACAGGACATTGCTGTCAACATCAGCATCTTTCAGCTGATTGTTGATTTCTTGGCAAGATTACGCTCAGTAGTTTGCCATTGTTTTCTGAGCGGCCGGCTCACATACCCCGTAAGTTACCGACGCGATTCGAACCACTGCTGATTCTCACCGTCGTCACGTTACCTACGAGAGTATACGAGATTACGGAGTAAAGTCGTTAACCTCTAGGCCAGGAAGCCGGCCTATATGGCACTAGACCTATATATTGTAGACCAGTCGGTACTCGATGGGTGATGTCAATATCTCACCTGACTCATTTACTTCCCATGAGATTTCCTCGTACCAATTTAGCGTTAGCGTAGTTGATAGGGAGCTGCGCAGATATTGTCATGAGCGCATTCGGACGAGTGTTCCAGCCTGCGTTCGTGGTCTCTCTGAGGACAAGACTGGCCACCTATTCCTCCTTGCATCTTAAAAAAGTCGCTTAAAAGTCGACAGGGTCGACTTCATTGCACCGGGTTTTTATACCATATCGCTCAGTCTCTTTCTGTACGTAACGCGGAAAGCGTCGCACAAAGCACGAACCTCGTAGTCCAGCGACGACCTTCATGAGTCTCCGAAAAAATGCGCTCGTGAACAGAAGGACGCGGTCCGGAATCAAACCCACAACCTTCAGAGCCCGAGCCAGACGGCTTGACCACTTCGCCACAAAGACTCCCGTTGCATCGAGCCTACAAAATGTGAAGGCCCTATCACATCACAGGTTCAATACAAGCAACTGCTTCAGGACAACAACAAACATTTGGGGCTGAGCGGTCAATTTTTGTTTTCATCCGACTTGACGGGTCTAGAATTATGCGGCTTGCTCGTCTAGCTTATTTCCTGTCCTGATATATCTTTATATTTTCTGCCCATTTTTATATTTGACGGCCTCCATATATTTACTTTCAAATCTTATCACCATTGTGGTTTGCAGTATACTGTTATGTCGTTTTATGTGATCTATGTACTTTTGTCTTTCTCGCTTTGATTTCCTTTAGCAGCGTCCTATTTCTATTGACATGTTCTAGAACTTACTTATTTATCTGTTGTATTTTTTTTTTTGTTGCAAAATCATACGTAGAGTTTAGAATGATGACAGAGGGGTTGTACCACATGGGAAGTGGCAGTCGTATTTATCTGGATAGTCAGGATCCAGTTTAGTTTTTCTACCGTCAGAATCAGAGATTTTTCGATTAAATCTTACAGAAAAGTCCTTAGAATATAGTGGACCAAGAAGTTAAACAATGCTGATATTCTACAATATCTGAACATCGAAGAAAACTGACTTGTCAACAGTACTATTTATTGGAAGCTGAAATATTTTTAACATGTTAGACATCATATCATAGTGGCTTATAAAGAGCAGTTATATAAGTCATGGCTCCTAGGGGGGAAAAAAGGCTAGGTCGACCAGTATGAAGATGGACAAAGGACATTGTGGACACATTGGGCATGAGCGTGCATGGGATAGGAGAAATGGCTAAAGGTCGAGAAACGTTTCTGCGAACTATGACGAAAGCAACATTCGACAAAGGACTTGATACTAGAAGATGATTATGATCCTCGTCTACAATATGGTTCCTCGGATATTGCTTACGTGCTGCAGTGGTCACACCTAAGGTAGCAAGCAGTCTTGGCTGGCTGGCTAAACTACATGCCTGAGCAGTGACGACATCCCAGGTTAGTCTATATCCATATCTAGTACACGAAGTCTTGGATGGGAAGCCAGCCGGCGGGCCTAAATACCAGGGAGAACGAGATTACGAGGCTAAACATCAAAGAGTCTTGCACACGTGATACGTCGCTAAACATACAGAGAGAACAGCTAGCCATCATGGAGGTACGGGATCTCAACATATATTT
The DNA here is from genome assembly GCA_014155875.1 of Cepaea nemoralis. Classification (NCBI taxonomy): domain Eukaryota; kingdom Metazoa; phylum Mollusca; class Gastropoda; order Stylommatophora; family Helicidae; genus Cepaea; species Cepaea nemoralis. The sequence continues at coordinate 49,265 of JACEFZ010008204.1, forward strand.
CCCAAAGAAAATAATGGGTCAGTCCCTCTTCTTCTTCAGCCTCTCATCTCAGAATTAAGCAGGCACTGCCTGTCTGCCTGCCTGTCTGCCTGCCTGCCTACTTGCCTGTCTGCCTGCTTGTCTGTCTGTCTGCCCGTCTGTCTGTCTGCCTGCCTGCCTGCCTGCCTGCCTGCCTGCCTGAATGTCTATATATCAGTGTATATAGCCTCCCTTAAAACACACAGGTTCAGCTTCCTGAAGCGAGCTGTTTTTTCACATTATATCAAAACACGTTTATGCGGCCTTCTGGGAGTTTCGACAACATCATCTAATAAAAGCGCTGAAACATGATACAGGAAATGCATATTTCCCATTGATGCAATAAGTATTTTCTAGATGGCTGAAACTAAGTTAAGTGGGCCAGCTGAGCCGGCACAGCCAGTTCACGTGAGACAAATAGCTGCATATTAGACCAGGGGAATGGGGAAAGATGTTAAAGCTTTCTCTTTAATCTCTCTCTCTCTCTCTCTCTCTCTCTCTCTCTCTCTAGCTCTCTCTCGCACTCTCTCTCTCAGTCGCTCTACCTATCTATCTATCTATCTATCTATCTATCTATCTATCTATCTATCTATCTATCTATCTATCTATCTATCTACCTACCTACCTATCTATCTATCTCATGTGTTAGTGTGTGTGTGTGTGTGCGCGCATGCGTGTGAGTGTGTGTATATGAAAGAATACAGAGAGAGAGAGAGAGAGAGAGAGAGAGAGAGAGAGAGAGAGAGAGAGAGCTGAGCAGATGCATGTCATGTAACACGCATGTTATGTAACACGCGAATCCATATGTTTGTGTATTCTCATCTGTCATATTATCAGTTAAATACCATTTGATTTTATCATGCATAATATAAACTCATGTTCATTACTGTTGTTTGAGTGAGAGAGTCAGTGAGTGTGAATGAGAGACAGAACGAGTGAGCGTGAGAGTGAAAGAATGAGCGGGAGAGTGAATGTGTGTGTGTGTGTGTGTGTGTGTGTGTGTGAGAGAGAGAGAGAGAGAGAGAGAGAGAGAGAGAGAGAGAGAGAGAGAGAGAGAGAGAGAGAGAGAGAGAGAGCATCACTATTTTTACGTCACATACATTTTATGTACACATTTTTCTCCATGTTTAACATTTTTATGAGACTGCTCATGACAAGTGTCAGTGTATGTGTGTAAAGTGTGGGAGTTTTTTCATACTAGGTTCAATACTAACGTGAGACATTTTGTATGTGTCTAGATGTGAGGAAGTGTGACTTTATGTGGGGGATGTGTGTGAGTGTGGGGATAAGTGTGGGTGGGGGTGTGTGGGTGGGGGTATGCGTTTGGATGGGTTGGGGTGTGTGGGTTTTGGTGGGTAGTGATATTTGTGGGTGTTGGTGGGATGTGTGGATGGATGTGTGGGGGTGAAAGTAGGGGTGTTGGAATGGGTATGGGGGATGTGTGTATGGGTGGAGGATATGTGTATGGGACGGATGCGGTGGATGTGTGTTTATGTGGGTGGAGATGTGTGGATGGTTTGAGGAAGTATGTGTGGGAGGTGGGGTTGTGTGGATAGGGGATTGTGTTGGGTGGATTGGGGATGCAAGGGCGGGTGGGGAGAAGTGTATGGTGTGTGGGTTTGAGATATGTGTGCGGTGTGTTTGTGGGGGATGTGTGAATGATGTGTGGGTGGAGGGTATGTTTGTGGTGGTATGGGTGGAGGATAGTGTGTGGTGTGGGGGATGTGTGTGATGGGTGCGGGGAATGTGCGTATGGGTGGGGTATATGTGTGGGTGAGTAGGGGATTGTGGTGGTTGAGGGAAGTATGCGGGGGTGTGTGTGTGTGTGTGGATGGGGAATGTGTGGGTGGGGGTGTGTGAGTGGCTTAGGGATGTGTAGGTGGGTAAGGGAGTTGTATGTGTCGGGGTGGGATGTGTGAGTGGGTGGAGGATGTGTGTGGGTAGGGGTATTGTGATCGAGAGATGTTTGGTTGGGGGTGGGTGGGGGTGTGTGAGTGCGTAGTGGAGGATGTATGCGTGAGTGAGTGTTTGGTGGACGGGTAGGGAATGCGTGTGTGGGTGGGGAGAGGTGTGTGGTGTGTTGGTTGGGGATATTGTGTGAGTGAGGTATGCGTGTGTGGGTGGGGGATTTTTGTGGTATGTGAGTGGGGGTATGTGGGGTGGATGGGTAAGGGTATCTGTGTGGGTGTGGGTGGGAATATTGTGTGGTATCTGGGTGGGGGATATGCGTGTGGTGTGTAAGTGGGGATGTGTTGGTGAGGGATATGTGTGTGTGTGGTGCGTGGGTTGGGAATAGTGCGTGGTAGGGGGTGTATGTGATGTGCGGGTGGGGGATTGCGTGGTGGGGGTTTAGTTTAAGGCATGTGTGGGTGGGTGGAAGTTGTATGTGTGGGTGTTGGGTGTGTGTGTGTGGATTGGGGATGTATGGGTGGTTAGGGAGGTGGGTGGGGGGGGGGGGGGGGGGGGGTAGGGACATGTCAGTTGGTGGGGATGTGTATGTATGGTTTGGGGATGTGTGAGTGAATGTGCGATGTGTGGGTTGGTGGGGGATTGTGTGCATGGGTGGGGAATATGTTGTCGATGGAGATGTGGCTAAGGGATGGGTGGTTTGAGGTGTGGGTGGGGAGAGGATGTGTGGGTTAAGATGTGGATGGGCGTGGGATGTGTGGGTTGGTGGGGGAATGTTTGTGGGTGGCGAGTGTGTTTTGGTTGGGGGATCAGGTGAGGGCAGTGTGTGTGGGTGGGGGATGTGCGGGAGGGGGATGGGTCGGTTGGTGGGGTATGTATGTGTCCCTTGGTGTGCGTGTGTGTGGGTAGGTGGGGGTGTTTATGTGTCCCTTGGTGCGCGTGTGTGTGGGTAGGTGGTGTTGTGTGGGTGGGTTATGTATGGATAGGTGGGAGATGGGCTTCATAACATGGTAATTAGCCTTGTTTATGTTTACAACATTCATTTCACAATGTTTATTTTTCTTCCTATGTAAATGTATAATGCTCTTGATGAACGAAAGACGAGTGATTGAAAGGGCCGAATGTAAGACGGGCCTGCGCGCCCAATTTGTGACCCTAATAAAGTTGATTTGATTTGATTTGATTTGATTTCTACCTATCTATCTATCTATCTATCTATCTATCTATCTATCTATCTATCTATCTATCTATCTATCTACCTATCTATGTATCTATCTATCTATCTATCTATCTACCTACCTACCTATCTACCTACCTATCTATCTATCTATCTATCTATCTAATTTATATAATAATTGGCCCTACTGTAGTCATCTAATATCATCTTTTCTATCAAACAGAAAGCAAGTAGCATCACATAATAAGTCTCTGTCTCAAACCGCTACCTTCATTATTGGAGTACCGCAAGGCTCTATTCTTGGCCCTCTATTATTTGCCATATATATTAACAATCTACCTTTGCATCTTTCGTCGTCCTGCTATCTATTTGCAGACGACTGTACAGTGTATTCAATCGCTGAAAACTGTATTTTGCTGGAGTCGTCTTTGCAACAAGAATTAAATAATGTAGTTAGGTGGAGCTATGCAAATCGTATGCAAATTAACATCACTACAACAAAATCAATATTATTAACAACTTCAAACTCTAAACTCACACACATCATTTCAACTTCACATCGACAACATGCCAGTAGAAAGTGTAATTGAGCACAAAACTTTAGGCCTCATCATTGATAGAAACCTAACCTTTAATTCCCACGTTCAAGCGCTCACTAAACAAACAGCGAAAAAAGTCTACCAACTCGCCAAAATAAAAAATTTCCTTGATGAGGACACAAGAAAAATATTCTATACTTCTCATATACAGACACATTTTGACTACTGCTCTACAATCTGGGACGGTTGTTCTAATTCAAGCATCAAGCGACTTTACTCACTCCAGAAACGGGCCATGAGTCTAATTTATAGCAAACATTTATCTGACAATCCTAGCCTGCATAAACGCCTTCAGTTGCTACCACTCCGCAAATGCCTGCTTTTCAATAAGGCTAAACTAATTCACAAAATCCTACATCGGAATGACCCAATTTACCTTTGGCCATTGTTTAAATATAATGCTAGACACAGTAAACGATTAAATATATTACACATTCCAAAGCCTTGGATTGACTTATACAAAACAAGCTTAACGTACTCTGCAGCTCAGCTGTGGAACAATCTTCCACTAGAAATCAAAGACATCACCAATCCCTATACATATAATCGCAAATTATTCGAACACTATCTCAGTACGGATTATCTTCCCCCTTAATAATACAAATAATAATAATAATAATAATAATAATAATAATAATAATAATAATAATAATAATAATAATAATAATAATAATAATACTAATAACAAAACCCTAGTATAACAGCCAGTCCCATTTTGGTAGGCCAGTATATTCCACATGGAAAATAACAAGTGTCACACCATTAGCTAATATTACTACGTCGTATAGTATTGATGTTCGCATTTTGCCCATGCCTTTATAATGCATATCTTTTATATTGTTGCTGTTCTCAGATAGCCTTGAATGAAATAATGTATGAAAGAGAGTGATAGAAGGGCAGAATGTTAGAAGGGCCTGCGTGCCCAATTCTTAACACTTTGAAATTAAAGTTTGTTCGTTCGTTTGTTCTATCTATCTATCTATCTATCTATCTATCTATCTATCTATCTATCTATCTATCTATCTATCTATCTATCTATCTATCTATCTGTCTGTCTATCTGTCTGTCTGTCTGTCTGTCTGTCGTAAATTGATTAGAGACATTAGACTCAGACAGTCAAATTTTGTTGGGCATGTTATGAGAAGAAATGAATTGGAGAACTTGGTGACGACTGGCAAGATCGAAGGGAAGAGACCAAGGGGAAGACCGAGAAGTAAATACCTGGATGGCTTGGCCACATGGCATGGTCGAAACAGAAACACGGACCTGATCCACGACTCTGGTGATCGAGCGAGATGGTAGAACATGACCGCCCACCCTTATCGGCATAGCACATGATGGATCTATCTATCTATCTATCTATCTATCTATCTATCTATCTGTCTGTCTGTCTGTCTGTCTGCCTGTCTGTCTGTCCGGCCTGCCGGCCGTCCGTCTGTCTGTCTGTATGTGTGTATATCAATCAAGACAGGACTAGAAATATTAGAGCATAGCCGCGACGCACGTACGCACACACGCGCATACTATACATATATCATGGGTGTATGTCAAATGAAAACAAAGGAGAAAAAAGTCACACACCGAGCGTTTGAGACGTAAGATGGTGCATGATGGTGGAAATGACCACGTGTTCACATGCACCCACTGTGAACGGACATTTACAGCGCAAATTGGCCTTATCAGTCACATTCGCTACCGCCATAGGTAAAAGTTATTATGCCTTTTTAAAGCACAAACTATCGTCTGTCAAGACGGCAAGGTGCCAATGGAATGTCAAATGAAACAGAAGAAACAAAAATGTAAGTGTTTTCAATGGAGAAAGGTATTCATACATCACAAAGTATCACTTGCATCCGTATGCTTGTTAATGTAACTGTCAGCGCTGAATCACATTCCAGGGTTTCGGGAACTTTCTGACTAGATGAATGTTTCAAACGTGAGTGGGAGCCGAACTTTTGATCCTGGACATTGGGTCATGCTGTGTGTTAAAGGAAATGCATGACTGCAAATTAAATTTACCAATAGACGTAACATAATATAGAACAGCCGGGAATACATCACAGGGGTTGCTGATTAGTATGCGTTTGATTAACGGTAGGAGGGCGGGAGTTTGGCTGATGACGTTTTGCACTCTGTGTGTCCTGATTCTTCTTCTTCTTCTTCTTCTTCTTCTTCTTCTTCTTCTTCTTCTTCTTCTTCTTCTTCTTCTTCTTCTTCTTCTTCTTCTTCTTCTTCTTCTTCTTCTTCTTCTTCTTCTTCTTCTTCTTCTTCTTCTTCTTCTTCATCTTCTTCTTCTTCTTCTTCTTCTTTTTCTTTAATGCTACTACTACTACTACTACTACTACTACTACTACTACTACTACTACTACTACTACTACTACTACTACTACTACTAACACTACTACTACTACTACTACTACTACTACTACTACTACTACTACTAACACTACTACTACTACTACTACTACTACTACTACTACTACTACTACTACTACTACTACTACTACTACTACTACTACTACTACTACTACTACTACTAACTACTACTATTACTACATCTAGTTTTACTACTACTACTTCTACTTCTACTACTACTACTACTACTACTACTACTACCACTACTACTACTACTACTACTACTACTACTACTACTACTACTACTACTACTACTACTACTACTACTACTGCTACTACTACTACTACTACTACTACTACTACTACGACTACTACTACTACCACTACTACTACTACTACTACTATTCTTCTTCAAATTATTTACAGTATTTACTAGTGTACCAAATTCATCTCCGCATTTGAAGGTCTGGTCTCACATTCCAGAGCAGCTTTAGCATAAGTCATTTCACTCCCTCGGTCTGCTGTCGTAATCTACGTTCAGTGTATGCTTTCATCCTCTCCAGAAGAAGCGTCCTCCACAGAATTCAGGTTCTGGCACATCAAAGAAATCGTTACCTTCTGCACATGCATGGCTGGTCTCAGTACTGTGTATTGCATTTCCCCGTTTACCATGGGCTGTTAATTTAGGACCTGCTAGAATAGAGTCTGGGGACCCGGAAGGGGAGGGGGGGGGGGGGAGAGTTTCGTGACTTCCCAGCAACATTAGATTAGATCCCTTGATGTGGATCCCACAGCTCACTGAGCAAAATGTGCCGTTTATCAAGATAAGGGACTTCATGTTATTTTTTATATATAAAATACCCTCTTTTCATTGCGTATATGGTGCTGGTCACGGGGCATATTGGGTGTACGATGCCAGTCCTATATTTTAGACCAGTGGATTCCTAAGCTTTTCGAGCAGAGGGCCATATCTACTATATTCGGTAGTTAAGCGGGCCACGGCATTATAAAATTATAAAAGTCATGCAATATGATTTTTACCTTGCTTAACTTTCGTCAACAAACTTCTAAAACTTTAACGGCAGTTAGCGTCAGTACTACACTGCAGTCATTTTTGGTTTAAAATAAAAAGTTCATTTAACAATACATTTTACATCAGTTTCGAACATTGCTATTAATGTAATTAATTTACAATTGTAACTGTTCTTCATAACCAGTTACTTAAGTTCAGATGCCAGTTAATCAACTTCTGATCACAAATCTGTCGTGCCCAAAGTCATAAGCGCAGCTAGGTTACTATCGGTGAGTCTGAAACGTTGCTTCCTTTTTATAACGGTCTTTGCAGAATATGACTGTAAGTCGAACCAAAACGACAAATGCATATCTGGGCGAATGAACGCAAGTGTTCAAATTGTTCGATAGGCACAGAATGAAATCATGTGATCAGCTGAAGGTGAAGCAGGCAGCTCCATAAATTTACATCTCAGTGCAGAATTGCATTTCAAACCAATTACTTCGTGCTGAAGGTTTTGTTGTAATTGATAGAGCTTGGCATCAGGAAATACGAACGGATTTATGAAGAGGGCAACATTATCCTTCTCTATTGTGAACTCTTGAAATCTTGACTGAAAGATATCCAGAAGACTTTCAACTTTTACTTTGCAATGTAAGAAGTCATATTTCTTTTCAACCACAAGTTGGAAACACCTATAAAGTCCCTTCAGTCAGCTATCCGATAAACAGTCGCAGTCTCATTTTAAATGAAGAAATGTCATCGCACAATTTTGTGAATAGTTTGTGTTTTCCTTGGATCCTCGCATTTAAAGAGTTTAAATGAGACATGATGTCCACCAAAAATTACAGGTCATTAAGCCATTCATCGTTCAGCAGACATTCGCGTTCTGTAGGCAATGCATTTTTTTCAGTCAGAAACAGATAGATACTATTTTTCAGTGCATAGAAACGTGACAGAACTTTCCCTCTATATCATAGTTTAACAATAGCTCACCGTATTTCTCGTTCAGGTCTGATAGAAACTGTCTGAACTCACGCCTTTTCAGGGCCTTACTTCGAATTGTGTTCACACATCTCAGAACAACATACATGGCATGTTTTAGATTTAAATTCTTTCCACCCAGAGCTTCTTGGTGAATGATACAATGATATTTTAATATAGTGCTGCCAAGAAACTGTTCAAATAATGCTAGACATCCGGACTTTTTACCCGTCAAATCCGGAGCACCGTCGGTGCATACACTGTCCAATTTAGCCCTTTCTATGTTGTTCTTCTCTTCACACAACTTCAGTTTCAAACAGATCAGTCCCTTTGGTAGTTGCATGCATTTATTCAAGTCCTAGAAGTTCTTCAATGACTTCAACATTATCGTTTACTGCTCGAGCACAAACTGCGACTTGAGCTGTTTCACTGCCAATGAAAAAAGAAAAATTACAATTTTTGATATGTGCTGCTACTTGACTATGAACATCGCTGGCTTCAACTCGCCTCGCCATAGTATTATTACACAAACGAATCTGATCAGGAATCTGCCGGTCTCCCTGGCCAAGGGAGTTAACGACATTGTTCGTAATCCCGTATTTCCACATGGGGATAACAGCAGCTGCGAGAATCAGCAGCGGTTCGCGCCGCGCTTGTAACTTACGGGGGTATGTGAGCCGGTCGTTCAGAAAGTAATGGCAAACTAATGAACGTAAAACTTGCCTAGTACATCAACAGCAACTGAAAAATGTTGGTGTTGACTGCAACGTCCTGTAAGGGATATGCAACATTTAAAAAAATTCTGATCAAATTTTGTTTCACACATTTTATTGCCAAGCATTCTAGCAGAAATTTTAAGGAAAGGCTTGATAATTTCTTCTGCATCGGCGAACGGCTTCTTTTTGCGAGCCAACAGAAGAGCGACTTCATAAGACGCAACAACAGCACTCTTGCTCGGTTCGTTAGCCTTGATGAAAAATGACAGCTGCCTGGTCAGAGAACTTTCTCTATGAAATCTTGTCTTAACTCCGAATTGATCGGCTATTGAGCTTTTATGTCTGTATGTGTGGTCGTGAAGTGTCGTTCCAAATATATATATATATATATATAATGGTAACAGAAATACATAATCCACAGATTAAGCAAACTGGTTAACCACTACGGCTAGGTATAAACATAAATTTATCCGACCAATCTTCGTTGAATTGACGACAAGCAACATCTTCACATTTTCGCTTTTTACCATTGTTTGATTTTAGATTTTCTACACTCATGTTTATAGGCTTCAAATGTAAATTTTCTTTTGAAAAAAAAAAAATCTAATTTCAACACAATACTACCGACTCTGCTAAACAGTTGTAACAGACGACAACATGGCGCCTTGAGCACTCTGACTGGTCGACACGCCTGGGATATGGTAACTTTATAACGTTTCGTTGTGAACTGAACAGGCGCATTCGATAATATCTAAGCATAACAACCACGAGCAGAGTAAATTATCCCACGCTGACGGGGCGATCCGAGTGCATTTTTTTTTTTAATTATTAAAATATATTATATTTAACAACCAGGCCTCGCGTGCCACTTTCTTACAGCTGGCAGGCTACAATTGGCCCGCGGGCCGTGGTTTGGGAACCTCTGTTTTAGATAGATCGGCTCTCGATGAGTATGTAGCCAGTACAACGAATACGCATACATACAATAGGTTCTATTTACCTGTCTACCATCATGCCTACATACAAACAGATATATACGCACACAAACATATACGCATATATACACACATATAGACACACGCTTACATACGTACACAGACATGTACATATGTAGTTATTGGGAACAACCCACAGTGGGGTGATGTGATTTAGAAAAATGCTACTTTGGATTTGATATCAAACCCACGGGGGCTAGCGGGTGAATGCACTAGCCATGGCGACATTGTTACCGATTTCAGGTAATACAAGTTTTAACTTTGAAAAGATAGCAGACGAAAGTCTATATTAGTTGTTCTATTTGGTATGTGTGTGTGTGCGTGTGTGCGTGTGTGTGTGTGTGTGTGTGTGTGTGTGTGTGTTAGTTTGTGTGCGTGAGCGTACTTGCAAGTGTGTGCGTGAGTGCGTGCGTGCATGTGCGTGCGTGTGTGTGAGTGTGTTGTGTCGTCGTTTTCATCTCCTGCCTTGTATCCCTCATTGGAGCATCATCACTCAACCAACAAACACCAAGCCGTCCAATCTGTTGCTACCTCCTGTAGCTCCCACCATTTCTACCCCATACCATCCACTTCTGTCTTTAATAACTAGACATTTCTTGACGTCTTCCTCAGTGAAATGGATAACTCGGCGATTGATACTCCTAGCGACTTTCTCCGGACTTCTCCCATACTTCTTCTGGAGGAGCCTACATTTAGCTGTGTTATTCTCCTGTCCTTATCTGTAGACTTGTTCTTAGTTGGTTATATATATATATATATATATATATATATATATATATATATATATATATATATATATATATATATATATATATATATGTATATATATATATTATATATATATATATATATATATATATATTGTATATATATATATATATATATATATATATATATATATATATATATATATATATGATATATATATATATATATATATAATATATAATATATATATATATCACGTATATATCACTGAAATGTTGTTATGACGTTCCAATTCAACATATCTGCTACCATATTAACAACTTTTACGTCATAACTGTGACACACCCCTGCTACCCATTTTCAGCCATTAATATAGGTTGTATTCTTAATGACTGTCCAGTGTTTGAAAATATTGCCGGTCCAAGTTTTCTATTCACCCTCTGTAAAGTTCATACAATATAATAGGTAAATACAAAACTTGGGCCAACAATATGTCCAAACACTGCACAGTCATTAAAAATACACCATGTATAACATTAGCGGCGCTCACCAAAACCAACACCCCACATTTTGCCAACGGCTTCAGGTGGAGGAGAACAATTGGGAGGGTACAAGCCTTACCCCAGTGCGAGGAAATGCAACATAAAGGCTAAATGTCATGGCAGGGTAGACCAGGCCTTAGGCCCTGGCTGGCAACTAGTCTAGGGTCGAAGCTCCGACAGGCGGACCGTTAGAGCATTGCTACTTGTTCCAGATGTATTGGTGTTACCTTTCCTCTGGAGTAAACTATGCAGGCCGAGAGAGGGATCTTGCTGCACGGGCAACACATGGTCTCTGCAATTCAGCCCAGGCTTTGTGCTATGGAGAGGTATAACTCCATCCCTGGTACCCACGATAGGTTGGAGTTATTATGACTTTTTTAAGCACAATGTAACAAACTATCATCTGTCAAGACTGCAAGGTGCCAGTACAGTACAGGGTGTATTTTTAATGACTGTGCAGTTTTTAAAAATATTGTCGTTCCAAGTTTTGTATTTACCTTTTATGTTGCATGAACTCCATAGACGGTGAATACAAAAACTTGGAACGACAATATTTTCAAACACCCCACAGTCATTAAAAATACACCCTATACAATACAACATGAACTTGCCACGAAGCAGTTGCCTGCTATGGATATGTGGTGTGGTAGAAGCATCACATTGTGTAGGCCTGAGTGCACTGATCTATAGGTGGTCAGTCTTTCCTTCACTTAGCGAGACGTTGAGAGCAGTTGTAGAAACCTCGTTCGACATTGCGCTCTTGATATTATCAGCACAGCTCACTATCAACTACATTAACTCACCCACTGTTAAGAATAGAAATACTTGACATCTTGTAGATTTATTCCTGCGGTTAATTTGAATACATAATTGGCTCTGTGTTCAAGTATTCGTGTTGACAAAGAGTCAAAATAATTCATTTCTTTTTTCAAGGTACTGGTGAAGTTAAAGAATCAGAATAATTTACTTATTTTGGTTTTGTTCATGTTGTTAAATAGTAACCATTATTGGCTCCTTGTTCAGGTATTCGTGTTGGAAAAGAGTCACAATATCTTACTTCTGGCTTGTCAAGATGCTCGTGAAGTCAAAGAATCAAAATATTTGATTTATTATGGATTTATTTATGCAGTCAAATTACATAAATAAATGGCTCCTTGTTTTGATAATCTTGTCGGAAAAGAGTCACAAAGCGTAATTAACTTCTTGTGGATTTATTCATGTAATCAAATGTTATATGCAGCTGACTTTTTATCAACATATTCACGCTGATATACAGACGAAATAATTGACATGAATGCCTGTTGCTTGAGAATACCATTCTATCGACGCAAGACCATTCTTTAAACAACTCATCGATTACCCGCCACAAGAGAACTCGATGAAAGTGCCAACTAAGAAAGCTATTTTCCCCGACAATGGAAACAGCCGCTTGGGTTTTCCGTAGCCTAAGCCTATTCCACAACATAACCTTACACTGGACAAAGCTATACAAATGGTTGAAATGCATTACAGGACAGACCATATTATCGATTACCTGCGACACATCGCTCGTGTTTGTTTTCTCTTCCTTAGCTTATTTTCGTGGTTAATTGTGTTCTCACCCAGGCCGACATGACATTACTGTGTCTTGTGGATGCAGACTGGTAGATGTATCTCTTGCATCTTGGGGCATACATTAAAGAAACTGGTAAAATAGCATGAGAAAGGCATTCAACTGGTATCGACTGGCTGTCACAGGACTACAGAAAATAAGTATAGATCAGAGGACAGACAATGTAGTTAGACAATATACACATTGAATGTTTAAGATACACAGGGTTTAGAATTTTGCGAGCGGATCGGTTTGACTGAGACACGTTCACACAGATGGATTTTACTAAATCGTTTTACTAAGACAAGTTCACACAGATGAATTTCACTGAATCCCTTTGACTGAGACACATTCACATTGATGAATTTCACTCAATCGCTTTGACTGAGACACATTCACACAGATGAATTTCTCTCAATAGCTTTGACTGAGACACATTCACACAGATGAATTTTACTAGATCTCTTTGACTGAGACACGTTTATACAGACATTTTATTAAATGGTTATGACTGTGACACATTCCCACAAGACATTTTACTAAATCGTTTTGACTGGGACACATTCCCACAAGACATTTTACTAAATCGCCTTGGCTAAGATAAGTTATCAAGGACGATTTTACTAACACGCTATCATGAAGACAGCTGGCTTCCTGGCCTAGAGGTTAGCGACTTTTCTCCGTAATCTCGTATACTCTCGTAAGTAACGTGACGACGGTGAGAATCAGCAGTGGTTCGAATCGCGTCGGTAACTTACGGGGTATGTGAGCTGGCCGCTCAGAAAGCAATGGCAAACTAATGAGCGTAATCTTGCCAAGAAATCAACAATCAGCTGAAAGATGCTGATGTTGACAGCAATGTCCTGCAATATGCAAACATTTTTTTTTAATCATGAAGACAACTGTGCCTGAAACACGTCCACCAAGACTTTGACGGAAATAAGTTAAGTATAACGTTTTGACTGAGACACATTCTCTAAGGCACTTTGTTTGAGACATTTTACTAAGATGCGCTGACTGCCTCGGTCAATGCAGTATGTCTCAGTATGTCTCAGTATATCTCAGTTAGTTAGTTAGTTAGTTAGTTAGTTAGTTAGTTAGTTAGTTAGTTAGTTAGTTAGTTAGTTAGTGGTTGGTTGGTTGGTTGGTTGGTTGGTTGGTTGGTTGGTTGGTTGGTTGGCTGGCTGGCTGGTTGGTTGGTTGGTTGGTTGGTTGGTTGGTTGGTTGGTTGGTTAGTTAGTTAGTTAGTCGCTGTTCCAATTTCACGGCAACGGGTCGTCCCCATTATGCTTCATCCCTATGCCAGTGAATATCACACAAAATGCTCCCCACTGCACAATGTGAAAAGTTAATAAATAGGAGTCTCTTCAAGCCAACAGCCTGCACAGGTACACTGTGCATAATGCCGCCACCAGAATGCCAACACAACAGTCGTCCACGAAAAATACAGTTCATCGTCGATGGAATCGGCAGTCACCAGAAAGACTTCATTGACCCGGGTTTTATCCCATATGGCTCATCTTTTCCGCAGGGCGACCCTCTAAAAGCGCCGCACAAAGCACGAACTCCGTAGCTCCAACGAAGACTCCAAGGAGCCTCCTGAATAAATGCACTCGTAAACCGAAAAGGCAAACCAGTCAATTCAGCAAAAGCCAGCCACCATCGTTCCGAACATGCAGTTCACGCTACAAACAACCGCTCATCTCATCTCATCTCATCATGTTCCTCTTGTACATTGCGGTGTCGAGGTGAAGTATAAACAGCGGGAGAGTGACCACTTATGGGCTTCATGTATCGATATTCCCATGGACTCTGTTATTCCCTGCGTCCATCGTTTACGTGGTTGGCCTCTTCCTCTGCTTCTCTCTGGTCTGTACATCATTGCTTGTTGTGGTATACTGTTAGTTGGTAACCTACTTGCATGGCCAAACCATTTGACTTGCTGCTTTCTAATAAAATCTAGCGCCGCTGTATACCCCACTTTAGTCCTGATTTCTTCATTTCTGATATTATCTCTTCTTGATACACTGAGTATTCTTCTCAGGAATCTCATTCCTGTTGTTGTGATTTTTCTGTTCTATTTTTCTTTCATTGTCCAGTTTTGGCATTGGTAACAAAGAGTTGTTAGGAAGATTGTGCTGTAAAGTGCTTTCTTAGTAGTTATTGATACATGTTTGTTCTTTAGTATTGGTGCCATTTGTCCAATGAGTTGGTTTGCCTTGTTGCATCTATTTTCGATCTCGTCTTCTGATTTGCCATTTGATGATATTTGACAAACACCCACGGACAGGTGTAAAAGCATTCCACAGCCCATGGTATCGCGCCACACACTCACTCAGTAGCAGGGCGACGGAACTATGCACTACCAGTCCAACATGAAGAAACTGCGAATGCAAACCGTAGCCACAAGCATAAACACTCCAGAGGCCTTAACGGTTCAAATGCCTATCCGCCATGTTGGGGACCGGAAGTCTCCATTGTCTAATGTATTTCAGTATGTCTCAGTAGGTCTAGTATGTCTCAGTGTGTGTCTGTATGTCTCAATATGTCTCAGTATGTCTTGGTAGAACCATCACATTTTGTAGGTCTGAGAACACGGAGTATCAGGTAGTCAGTCTTCCTTTCCCTAAGCAAGCGATGAGCCCACGTATTGGACATTCGTTCGACTGCGCTCATGTAGTATCAGCATAACTTCGCAGCCGTTCCGCCAACGCGTCCATTCAGTAAGGGGCTAAACAAACACATGCGTAAGCTTCGTCTCTTGGCTTCACCACGATGTCTGTGTGGACTAGGCAAACAAACCATTGACCATGTTCTGTACATCCAGCTGACAAAACTATACTGGCCCACTGAATCAACGTTAAACACCAAGCTTAAGAAACTAAAGAGCGACTCTCAAAAACAGTCGAGCTAACCAAGAGATTTCGACTTACTGTGCAGTCATTAAAAACGACGATAGAAAGCAAATGAATGACTAATATAATCACTTTGTTGTATCCCATTTCTGGTGTCTCATCATCATTATCATCATCATACCACTTGCTAATACGAGTGGGCAGTCACGGTTCACAATCCCACAGGATCACCATTCTTGGATCAGGTCTGTATTGTCCAAATTATGTTATGTGGCCTATACTGTCTGGTTATTTATTGTTAGGATGTCCCTATGTTGTGCTCCCAACCAGTTTGTCAATTATTTCTATGTGTACAGGCGGATCATTCCTAATAATATGTCCGCAAGACCTTGACTGTATACATCTGGTGTCCACTCAAAGATTTTTGTTCAGCCCTGATGATTCATAGTCGCTTACATAGAAGAATAAAACGTCTGAGCTTTTCTTGTGTTTTTTTTTTGTGTTTTTTTTCAACATCGCTTCCAAAATTAGCATTATTTCCTTTGTCTGGAATCAGAATTCGTGCACCCGTCTCATCTGTCAAAGACCCGTGTCTTTCTTCTGCTACTTCTTCTGCTTCTTCTTCTGCTTCTTCTTCTTCTTCTTCTTCTTCTTCTTTTTCTGTACTTCTCCTTCTTCTGCTTTTGCTTCTCCTCCTCTTCCCCCTTCTTCTTCTTCTTTCCTCTTCGTCTTCTTCCTTCCTCTTCTTCATTTTCTTCTTCTTCATCATCATCTTCTTCTTCTTCTTACACCCTTAGACGTCAATATGAATAAATTCAAAGAGGGCATCAGTCCACTTAAGCCTGTTGACATCTCCTCTGAGTAAGCCGTAACTGCTTGGCCTTCCATACCTGATATCTTTATATAAAACAAAACATTTTTTTTTTAGCATATCCTTTTTACAGGACTTAGCTGTCAACACCAGCATCTTTCAGCTGTATGTTGATCTCTTGGCAAGATTACGCTCAGTAGTTTGCCATTGCTTTCTGAGCGGCCGGCTCACATACCCCGTAAGTTACCGATGCGATTCGAACCACTGCTGATTTGAACCGTCATCACGTTACCTGACGAGAGTATACGAGATACCGAAAAAAGTCATAACCTTTAAGCCACGAAGCCGGCAAGATACAAAATATCAAAATCACGCTACACATAACATTCTAAACAGACACAGAAATCAGACAGACAATGTAACACGAGAACGTGAAGGCCAAGTTCACATCGAGACAGATCATTACGACTGTCCGAGATTGCGCCGACACAGAAGATACAGAGTGACAGAAAGTCAGGACACTTTCCGTTTTCCGCAAAGGTCACACAGCCGACTATAGGGCATTTTCTCACAAAGCTATACAAGTGATCTAACTGCGGATCATAATAAGTCCGTTCATTGTATTGATTACCTACGACTCAGACGTGCTGTATTCTGGTCATTTTATGAATATCGTGTTTTGTTATAAAGTACCCATATTATTGGACGGACAGTTTCAAATTTGATGCTTTTCATCCATTTAAACATCAGCCATTGACCAATGATAGCGGTTGCATTGAGAAGAGGTGAATCAATTTCATGGGTCGTGCAAATCTTTAAGAGACCTCAACTCTGCGACAAAAGCTATCGCTAGACGGACTCTGTATAACGTGTTCTCAGCCCTGTCTCGTTGGATATACGCTAGAATGGTATCGATAAAAGGGGCTTACTGTTGCTGAGATTACGCGGGAGTCCAACAGCAACAATAACACAAAACATGACTGAGAAGATACAGGCGAAGTTTCGATCTAACTTTTATCAACGGATCAACATGAATGAAACTATATATATATATGCGTGTGTGTGTGTGTGGGGGGGGGGGGGGGGTAGGTAGTCAATAAGAAAGTCACAAATGGCTGTAGAAAAGTAACTAAATATGATAACAGTCAGTCAGTTAGTTAGTTAGTTAGTTAGTTAGTTAGTTAGTAGTTAGTTAGTTAGTTAGTTGGTTTGTTGCTTGGTTGCTTGGTTGGTTGGTTGGTTGGTTGGTTGGTTGGTTGGTTGGTTGGTTGGTTGGTTGGTTGGTTGGTTGGTTGGTTAGTCGACAGATCATCCTAATTGCACATCGAACCATTCAGTTCATAAAATATGGTATGATTATAATGATATAAATAGAATGTATGACAATACATTGTATCATACAATATTATGAAATAAATACAAATGATGATACAAATATGATATGAGTCCATACAATATGATAACAACTTAAAACCAGTTTATTTTTATACATACATTGTCTCTTTATTTCTCAACATAATTTCCACCAACATTGATGCACTTATCCAATCGTTTTATCAGTCCTCCCAAACCGGTTGCATAGAACTGCGTGCTCTGTTTTCTAAACCACGTTTTCACTTCACATTCAACTGTCTCCCGCCAAGGTGAGTTTTCAGTGGACCAAAAAAGGTTGAAATCGTTAGGGGTTATGTCGGGGCTGTAAGGTGAAAGCTCCAGAACTTCCCACCTTATTTGGGTAATTATCTCCTGAGTTAATCGAGCTGTATGTGGTTTGGCATTGTCATGAAGAAGCAACAGTCCTCTAGTCAGCAGTCCTGGAAATTTCAATAGATCATACATTATGCTGTATGCTGAACCATGTGAGCAGCCTATTGGAGATGCTACAGAATCTATCGTTACTCACCTGTCACCTTTAATCATCTCCTCCACCCGCTGCACGGATGCTTCTGTTGCAATCTCAACAGGACGACCAGATCGGATTTCATCAACAATTTTAGGGCGTCCTTGAGAAAAATTTTCTACCCAGCTATGCACCGCTTTACGGAACAAACATTTGTCATCATAAACAGTAAGCATTTCCTTATGAATGTCCTTTGCAGGCAGTCCTTTTGCCCACACACACAAAAAACGCACAACAGCACCTTGCGCTTTGGTTGTACATTCCGTAGGTACAGTCGCCATTGTGTTTATTGCACTGCGCATGCGCATGAGAACCTAGCGCCACGTGACGAAGGGGAATATAAAGTTCGATGTTGCTGTCACCTAATGACACCTGTAGAAGACACCAGCTACATTTACCTGCCCTCCCACAGAACTGTGTGACTTACTTATTGATTCACCCTCCCTCGTGTGTGGGTGCGTGTGTGTGTGGTGTGTGTGTGTGTGTGTGTGTGTGTGTGTGTGTGTGTAATCATCATCATCATCATCATTGGCACCTTGCTGTCTTGACAGACGATAGTTTGTTGCATACATTGTGCTTCAATAAGGCATAATAACTACAATCCGTGGCGGTAACGAATGTGACTGATAAGGCCAATTAGCGCTGTAAATGTTTGTCCACAACGGATGCATGTGAACACATGGTCATTTCCACCACCATGCACCATCTTACGTCTCGCACGCTCAGTGTGTGACTTATCTGCAATCATTTTCTCTTTTGTCTCTATTCCATTTCTGATATTTGCCCTCTATGCATGCAACACGTTCAGCGACGACTTGCTCCCAATCAATACCTGTATCAGTCATGTCCCGCTTACACACATCTTTGTATCGTAGTAGAGGCCGACCCTGAGATCTATTACCCTGAGATCTATTACCCATCTGTAATTCACCAAAAAATGATGCCCTTTGGTATTCTACAATCATCCCTCCTCCTAACATGTCCTCGCCATCTAAGCCTACGAAGACTGAACATGGAACAAACCGTCACACAACCTGATCTTTCCAATACTTCAGTATTTGTGATTTTGTCTTGCCACTTAATACCAAGTATTCTTCGCAGACACCGCATATGAAAGCTGTTTAAACGTTTCTCTTGGCGTGAGTAAGTTGTCCAGGCTTCACTGCCATAAAGAAGAGTACTAAAGACACAGGCTTGATAGACAAGGACTTTTGTTTTGGCAGTAAGCTTCCTGTTCTCCCAGACTCTTTTTGTTAACCTGTTCATTGTTGTTGCTGCCTTACCAATCCGGATGTTGATTTCCTGATCTAGGGATAATGTGCTATTTACCTCTGATCCTTCTTCTTCTGCGTTCATCCGGAGTTTTTTGTTTTTTAAAAATTTGATGTAATTGCGTTTTGTCTAAGTTAGGCACCCTTGGGCCGAGACCCTTAGGCCAACACATCCGACTTTAGCGTGCGTTTGTTCACCAGGTTCGCATTCCTGAGGGACTCTCGCTTTTGTGATGCCGTCCAGAGCCATGTCAAGTTAGAACAGTCGAAGGCTTCACAGTCAGCTCTCAAGGGAAGGCAGGAGCAATCCATGGCATTTTCCACCATCCAGGGAGGATTCCATAATTGCAGAGCCGATACATAGCGCTTTGGTGCTGGGCTCACCATAGTAGTCGCCACGTCCTGCGCATGGCTGCTTTAATTCCTCACTTCCAGGTATTGGGCATTTCGTTCGCCACAGGCCACTCCTGTACAAACCCAGGAACGGTCAATTTCAGACGACTTCACTCAGCAAGCTTAGTTCGGATTTCCACGTAATGGATTCGCTAGCAAAGCTTTCCCCTATCGTGTTTATGAGAGTTTTTCCACCTTTGTCTACGCTCGTCAGTGAGTCTAGTACAGACATACATCGTAACCACTACGTGCGATTGGGACGCTTTCACTTTAGTAACACCTCGAGGTAGGTTACATGTTCTGCCAGCTCAGCCCCTTACCTCCATGCAGCAGAGAGCGAGTAACAGTCAGGATCTCTCATCCGGAGATCCCTCTTATCCCTCGGATGACAGCCTCAGAACAAGTATCTGAACCAAGCATGTAGCAAGCTTAACATCTCACCACCATTTTGCAGTTGGTGAGTATCGGTCCGGCTCTCACATCCAGGAGATATTGACTTAGTTGCGTTCAGTCATATCCCTCAGCGGAGAGCCATAGAATACGTGTCCGGACCAAAAGTTAGTGGCATCGTGCGACTGATTAGGTCTTTGACTGCCTATCCTCAGTCTAGCTGCAGAGCAGCAGATTGTGTCTCTCGTGGTCTGGTCTCTATCTCAAGGTCTGTCCGACATGTGGTTGTGCTTCCGTCGGCAGAGCTCTTGGGGTCTTGGGACACGCAAGCCCCTCTACCACGACAAGGTGGAGACACTTCAGAGGGGTCTAGATCCTATAGGGATCCTGGATATGTAAAATGTTCTACTATCTCCAGTTCGGCATCGTCAATAAAGATTGATGACACCCCATATGCACCTTGCGACATAATCTGTGTCTTCCTTTTGCTAATTGTTAAACCAAATTCAGAACAAGCGTTGGAGAATGCTGGTAGTAAAGGTTGTAATTCTTCCACAGAGTGGGTCGTAATTGCAGCATCATCTGCAAAAAACAATTCTCTGATCAGTACCCTCCTTTTGGTCTTAGCCTTCAATCTCTGAGCATTGTATAGTCCGCCTTCTGAGTGTTAGTGACTGTATATACCACCATCCTGATCACGATAGGCATATTTCAGTAGAGGTTAAAAGTATATTACAATGAGAGTGAAAGCTAGTACACAACCTTGCTTAACTCCACTCTTGATTTCAAACTCTTCTGAAGTTGCACCATAAAACTTGATTATACCCTTAATGCCTGTGTTGAACGATTCTACAATGGACAGAAGAGTTGGTGGGCAGCCAATCTTCTTTAGTGCCTTGAACAGACCCTCACGACTGACCAAATCAAATACCTTTGTGAGGTCGATGAAGGCAATAAACAGTAGTTGCTTCTGTTCACGGCAATTTTCTTGCATTTGTCGCAATGAGAATATCATATCAATGGTAGACCGGTTCTGTCAGAACCACACTGTGATTCGAGGTAGACTTCATCTCCCTGGACTTGAAGTCTGCGTAGAACAATTCTGGCAAATACTTTTCCAACAATGCACAGAAGCGAGATACCCCTATAGTTGTTGCAGTCGCTCCGATCGCCATTGTTCTTGCACAGTGTAATGCTGCTTGAGTCTTTTAAATCCTGTGGGACTTGTCTTTCTCGCCAGCTGGTGGATCTGTAGAGTGAGTGTGTCTTGCCTACTTCTGATAACCTCTATTGGCATCCCATTCTTACCTGGAGCCTTGCCAGAGCAAGTTCATTTATAGCAACTAGCTGACCGGCCCGGCTTCGCCCCCGGCCCTGGAGGGGTTCTATCTATCTATCAGTCTGTCTGTCTGTTGTTGTCTGTCTGTCTGTCTGGCTGACCGGCCGGTTTAACCCCGTCCCTGGTGGGGAGCATCTCATTTAATTCATATAAGTAGGCATATAAGCTCTCCCGTTCCCCACTATCTGTCTGTCTGTCTGTCTGACCGGTTTTACCCAGTCCCTGGTGGGGAGCATCTAAATTTTTTTCATATACGTAGTAATTTAAACTTCCCGTTCCCGACTATCTGTTGTCTGTCTATCTGTCTGTCTGTCTGTCCCGGCTCACCCAATCCTGGTGGGGAGCATCTCATTTAATTCATATACGTATGTCATATAAGCTCTCCCGTTCCCGACTGTCTGTTTATCTGTCTGTCTGTCTGACCCGGCCGGGTTCACCCATCCCTGGGGGGGAGCATGTATTAATTCATTCAAAAAGTATCAAATAAGCTTCCGTTCCCCACTATCTGTCTGTCTGTCTATCTATCTGACCCGGGGTGGTTTCGCCCGTAAACAGTAACTTAAAAGAATGTCCTTCCACACCACCTTCATTATTTTTAATGAAAACTGTTTTATTCACCGACATGACAGTTGAAA
>JACEFZ010008205.1:0-20000 GCA_014155875.1 Cepaea nemoralis
TTTTTTAAAATTTAATTTAATTTTTGGGTTTGGGAAAAGTCCAGATTTTTTCTTTTGCCATTTTCTTCAACAAATTTTAACTCATGCTAGCGGGGGGGCCCCGAACTCCATTCTCTGCAGCGGGGCTCACAAATTTCTTTATTAATTTTGTCCCTGTTTATAGAAATTATCCCTTAAGGTTTAAAAGGGTTTTTTTATTTAAATTTTTGTTACTGAGAAAAATTGTTAACTTAAAGTTTAAAGTGGGTATCGGTACGAATTAGGTATGTTTTAAATCAAATTTATTTTTGAAAATCCTTCATTATCATTATACTTTCATACTTTACTGAACTATACTTTTAAAATTAACAAAATACTTACATCGATAAAAAATTAAAAATAATATACATAAAAAATTTTAAAAAAAAAATTAAATTATGGTTACTTCCCCCGAAAAACCTTCAGGT
Organism: Cepaea nemoralis; assembly: GCA_014155875.1. Taxonomy (NCBI): domain Eukaryota; kingdom Metazoa; phylum Mollusca; class Gastropoda; order Stylommatophora; family Helicidae; genus Cepaea; species Cepaea nemoralis. The sequence goes on from JACEFZ010008205.1 coordinate 447, forward strand.
CCCCAAAACAATCTTACAATAGGCTTTTGGCGCCTCGTCACTTGGTGTGGTGACTACGGAAAGGGCTGGTTCCACCTGTGCAAGCCTTTTTCTACCGGGGTCCGAACGACTCCCAGAGTTCCAGACCAATTAGACAGTCTGCGCCCTCTGGCGGAATTCCAACCATCATCGTGAGCCGAGTACACACACACACACACACACACACACACACACACACCACATACATACACCACCATATATATATATATATTATATATATATATATATATATATATATATATATAGAGAGAGAGAGAGAGAGAGAGAGAGGAGAGAGAGAGAGAGAGAGAGAGTAAATGAAGTAAGAGGAAGTACTTGGGTATCACCTTTGACGTGTGGATGCCTTTTAAGGATCAAGTTGAAACTTTGGTACTGATGGCAGGTAGGGTTATAAATGCATTGAGAGATATGGCAGCAACCATGGTTGAGCAGAGGATGCTTTACATGCTCTTTCAGCAGTTAATAATTTATGTCATTGAGTACGGTTTGGTTTTGCTGACAATGTGGAAACGTCTGCTTGAAAGGTTGGAGCGCATACAGAATTCGGCTATGCGGGTGATCCTGTGGTGCACAAAGGGTACACCAATTATATGCATGAGACATATCCTGGCGCTACCAAAAATCGTTGATAGACATTGGATCCTTCAAGCTAAATGGTACATGAGAGTTGTTTAGATAGGGATCACCGCCTGCATGAAGTCCTGGATATTGTCAAGGGTCATAGACTAAGACGAGGCAGGTACTGGATGGAACAGGCAGAAATATGAATACGACAGGTGTGTGATCTAGAGACCATCAATCGTGAAAACGAGTGGGTTGAAACGGCAGACCGGACGGACTGGCACAATTTAATAGTAACATTGATTCGTGACAATGGGCAGCGGGCCGCACATAGTTTGAGGTGCAACAAACTGATACAGAGTAACACACATCAAGGTGGCATAGTGATCTATACTGATGGGTCAGTGGAGCAAAATATGCGGAGTGGTTGGGGTTTTATTGCGAATGCTAATGGACTACTCTTGAAATAGGAGAATATTGCATACGAGGCTACGACCTCCAGCATGAGAATGGAGGTGGAAGCAGTCACAACGGCTTTCTGTTGCTTAGAGGAGATCACTGCAACACATATTTATTTTTTTATTTCTGTGTTTATCTTACCGTATTCTTGTTTGTCATTTTTACTCTGTTTTCTTTTGTCTATCAGCATTAAGATTTCTTCATTCATCCATTTTTTCTTTGCTATTTGATTTCTCTCCGGTAATATTTCTTTGCTAGGTTGATGAATGGAGTCCCTTGACATTTCCCATTGTTCATTTATACTCTATATTTTAGCTATTTCATTGTACCTATTTTTCACAGTCACTATGTATTGTTCTTGAATTTCTTTATCTACTTTCAGAACATATTTATTAAGTCTTATGTTCCTAACCATTTTTCCCTCTCTTTAATCTTACTTTTATTTGTCCACATAGTGGTACATGATCACTATTACAGTCGGTGCCAGGCATTTTAATTAAACATTAATTAGAGCATTTATAAATCTTTTATTAATTAGTATGTAGTCAATTTTGGTTGCGTATTTTCTGATCAGGGCTTTTCCATGTGTATAGTCGTCTTTTATGTTGTTTAAACCACGTGTTTCCAATTATCATATCATTGATATTTTCCCATTCTATTAACTTTTCCCCTCTTTCATTTCTTGTACCTAAACCATAATTCCCCACTACATCCTCCATTTTCTCCTTTCCCACTTTTGCATTAAAATCTCCAAGTATTATGTTTATTTCCTGTGATATAATTTGAGCCATCACCATTTCTATTTCGTCGTAAGAGTGTTGTATTTCTTCATCACTACTGATTGTTTTTGGTGCATATACTTGTATAGTATTTATATCTATTGGTTTGCCTTTTCTTTTGACCAAATTAACTCTATCTGAAATACACCAGTATCCATTAAGTGACTTGGCTATTTTTTCGTCAAGTATTATTCCTACACCTTTTTCGTGTGTATCCCCTCCTGAATAAATTATTGTGTGATTGTCAGCTATAATTTTGCCCGATCCCTTCCATCTCATCTCACTTACGCCCAGTGTATTCATTTTCATGCTATCCATCTCTCTTAGAACATTCTTCACCTTTCCTAGCTCATTTATTGTCCTAACATTCCATGTCCCTACTCTAAATTTGTTTATTTCAGTTATTAATTTGCTATAAGTAGCTGGATGACGGTCTGGTGTCACCTGTGGCTCATGACTGTCCCTACCGGACGAGGATGCCCTAAGACAGCTATAAATGTCGTTTACTAACTCTGATATATGTTGTGCCATGGAGTCTTGGGACGATAACGTGGTGGTTTCCCCTTGACTTCCACATCCACATGGTGGTCTTTTACCTCTACGTTTGACAGCCATTTCCGACTGTAAGGACAAGTGAGTGCCCTGCTCTATTACGTGGCCATCGGCGGGTAAAAGGCGCTATATATAACCTTTCCCCCTGCTGCCTTGCAGGATCTGCCTCGAGACAAAGGATAGTGGAGTCAACCATACACAAAATGGCGGAAGGCAAGGGGAAACCACCACTGCATTGTCCCATGAAAATCATGCTATGAAATAATATTGGCAAAAATGAAATTGATGACAGAATGAATTTTGCAGATGATGGACGAAAGAAGAAATACAAAGCAAGATAAAGAAGAATATAATAGAATGCATAAAGACATAGTAAATGCGTGTAAAGTGGCTAAAGAAGTATGGTTGAATCAACAATGCATGGGAATTGGGACAAACAATGGGAAAAGACACACATTCCATGTATCAAGTAAATACAATAACAGGTAGGAAAGCACAAAATACCACTGGGTGTTTAAAATCTAAGAACGGTGCAATAGTGACGGACAAGATGACATAGTTAATAGATGGACTAAATATCTGGAAGAGCTGCATGATGATAGGAGACGGGGTGTAATTATTCAAAACAATGGTGATGGACTACTAATACTTGCAGCGGAATTTCTAGATGCAATATATCGCATGGAGAAAGGAAAGGCACTCGGTCCAAACAACATTACATTAGAGGAAAGTGAGGGTCTATTTGATTTTGGAATTGAAATATTGACAACATTTCTAAATGACATTTACACTAATGGGTACATACCTAGTGATCTATTAAAATCAACCTTCATAGCTCTGCCAAAGAATCCAGGCGCTTTAGAATGCGAACAGCACAGCACAATAATTCTTATAAGTCACATGACAGAGGTGTTACTCAGAATAATTATGAAAATAATTAAAATAAAAACAAGATTAAATTGAGTAAAGTTGAGATAAGAACTGACAACCCCTACCAATCCCCCGCATTATATCCTTTCCATATACGGGTTCTCAATCTGTTCCCCTACCGTCTCCATCTGGTCTCACAGGTGCACGGCCACCTTCTAATTGTCAGTAAGAAATCTAAGACCAAGAGGTGCTTTCCAGCCAGCCTAACAGCCTGTTCATTCCCATGCACTTTCGCAAGGCCAGGACAGAAATTCCATACAATTTTCAAAATCTGAGACCTATGAAGCGAGGTGAGCCATTCCACACGAAACATTCCTGACTACACTTAACTGAGCATACTCATTGAGTACGTGTAGAAGACAATGTGTGTTGCAGTGTTCTTTCCTAACCAGTGGAAAGCTGATGTGACTCCTTCCACCTCCATTCTCATGCTGGATGTCGTAGCCTAAAATGCTGTATTATATATATATATATATATATATATATATATATATATATATATATATATATATATATTAGAGCGCAATTGCGAATAATTGCAAGCTAAAGACGAAATGTCATGGCAGGGCAGACCAGGTCCTAAGCCTTGGTTGGCGGCTGGTCTAGGATCGAAGCTCCGACAGGCGGACAGTTAGAGCATTGCTTTGTTGATACGACAGCTTCTGCAACTTGTCTTGTTCCAGATGTAGGGGTGTTACCTTTCTTCTGGAGTGAACTAGGCAGACCGAGAGAGGAATCATGCTGCATGGGCAACACATGATCTCTATATTTTAGCCCAGACTTTGTGCTATGGAGAGGCAATAACTCCATCCCTGGTCTTAACTGGTCTCGGAATCAAAGCGAGAGGCAAATGTTACGGGTTATAAGTCCCTGTCAATTGGCGTAGACATGGGGCACCACGCGTAGCCTCTGACGGTGGGAGACACCTACAGGTGTCACTGTTCAGCTACCGCCCGCCTCAAGCTGGGCAGCCCCCGGCCAATTGGGTGCTGATCCGCCATAGCCTGCCTGCTTCAATGGGTGCTTGGGGCTAAGACAAAATCTGAATCGCAGGCTGGAAAACCAATGCACTAGATACAAATAAAAATAAACATAGAAACCTCAAGCTACAGCTTGCAACCTGGAACGTGAGAACCATGTGTCCAGGATTTTCCACTGACTTGACCAATATTGACGATGTGAGAAAAACGGCTGTGATTGATGCCGAACTCAATCGTCTTAACATGGATACTGCTGGCCTGCAGGAGAGCCTGAGGAAGGGTCACTCAGGGTAAATAATTACACCTTTTTATGGAAGGGTAGAGGGCAGGCAGAAAAAAGGCAACAAGGTGTGGGCTTTGCAGTGAAGAATTCGCTACTGGGAATGATTGAAATTCCAGCAGGAGGAAATGAAAGAGTATTATCCCTGCGCTTGACAACCTCTTGTGGTTTTGCCATCATTATTACTGCATATGCACCGACACTCGATTCCTCTAATGATGTGAAGGATTCGTTCTATGAGGAGTTTGATTCCGTGATCAAGGCAGTTCCAAAATCTGACTACATTTATATGCTCGGTGATTTCAATGCTCGTGTGGGCAAGTACTCGAGTTCATGACAAGTGTGCTTTGGAAAATACAACATCGGTCGCATGAATGAAAATGGGCAAAGGCTGTTGGAGCATTGCACCAGTAATGACCTATGTATTACAAACTCCTTTTTTAAAACAAAAGAGATGCATAAGGTCACATGGAAACATCCAAGATCCGGCCATTGGCACCAGCTGGACTTCATCATCACACGGAGACAACATATGAACCATGTATCATTGACTCAAAGTTACCACAGTAACTGTGATACGGATCATTCTTTGGTTGTTGCATTCTTTGGTTGTTGCATTCTTTGGTTGTTGCATCCCACATAAATAATATCGGATGCCTAAGGGGAAACAACAACTCTTTTTGAACTTCCACCCAAAATAAAAAAAAAAATACTGGTTGCATCCCCTGAACCTGGCGATTTAAGTAACACATGTCAGTGACCAAACAAAATCATCAGTCTTTGCAAAAGATAATACCGTATCTTATGGATGGCCATAGACTACATGCAAAACGAACCAGCAATACTGACATCAAAATCAACACCCAGCTCCATGGATGCAATACATAGGAGCACCAAAAATAAAAAAAAACAATGTCATATAGGCTTTCACATAACATGTCACTCTCCTGTAATAACAGTAAGTAACAATCAAATTCACATAGGTGCTACACACTAGGACATCTGCAAATAAAAGTGCACAGTTATCTTTCAATCTGAAAAAAAACATTGTAACAATTCCTGTGACACCACCGGCAAATGCCTGGTCACATACATAATAAAACAACAACTTCTCCCCTATTCGCAAGGACACATCAGCCTGAAGCTGCAATCTTCACAATTACTGACGATGTACACAAATACAAATCAGCCCCTACCGTAATTACACAATATTTAGTGGCTATAGAAACAAACCAAACACATATTACGACACAATTCTTTACCAAAAGAAAACGTGTGCCCATTCCTTGGACATCATGCTCTATTCTCTTGGCGCTGAAATAACTCTGAAAAATAAATGTGTGCCCAGTTCTTGGACACCCTGGCGCTAACATGTATTCTTCGTCCTGCCGCTTCACAGAAAAAAAATCATGTACCCGCATTACCGTCTACTCGGGCAATCACAGCTTATTATGAAATGGAAACAAATAGGTATATTAAACTCCTGCGAGAAAGCGTACTAAACATCAACAAACGTTGCACATACCTTACAAGGAGATCCACGTATCGCGAAATACAGGTAAATCCGAAATCAGAAGCACTCAATAAATATAAAAAATGAATAATAAAATAAGATAAAATACACACGAACGCGTACAATACGACACACAGACGTTTCGATTCTTAGAATCTTTGTCAATGACAACACAGATTAACAACGAGGTACAGTAAACAACGACAAAACACAAACACACGACCTATCACTTAGCCATGTGAGGCAGGAAAGGTGGCTTGGCCAGCTGCGAAGGCGCTTGTGGCTGCAGAATTAAAAATGAGTTGCCAAAAAGAATTTGAGTAGCCAAAAATATGTGAACAGTCTGCTATGAAAATATCAGAATGTGGGGACAATTAAGTCTAGATCTGGGGGGGGGGGGGGGGGAACAGCATAGTAATAGATAGTGTAAACAATTAAGGAAGATGCCACAGTTATACCGTAGCGTCCACAACAGTATTAATACCTACTGGTTGGATGCATCCCAGATTATTGATTAGCTGGCATTCAATTTTAAGTCTGACGCAGCTATTGGAGAAGCAGGGTTTTAATGCGGTGACACGTGCATCGTCGGCTCCATTATGGTTGGAAGAATTGAAATGGTTGGGGACAGGTTTGTCAGCGCCCTGATTGATGTCTCTGAGGTGTTATCTAACACGATCAGCAAGACGTCTGCCCGTTTGGCCAATGTGTTTCATGTAACATCGTTTGCAGATGATAACATAAATCAGATTGCGGGATGTGCAAGTGAAAGAATCTTTCAAGGTGAAGGTGCCTCGGGGAAATACAATCTCTGGTGTCTGAACAACGTATGGGCATGTCAGACAGTTCCTACGATGGCATTCGAATGTGCCCACGGATGAAGTAACCGTGGGGAGGCGACTATGCACAAGGTGGTCTCTGAGGCTCTGGTTACGGCGGAAAATTACCCTGGGGCCATTGGAGAATACCCCACGAGTGGTAGGATCGGATTCCAAGATGGACCAGTGTCTCAGGAAAATGTGCTTGATGGCATAGGCATGTGGATGGATGGTGAGGATAAGCTTGGGTTCATTGTTAGGAGGTCGCGTATGCTTGGCGAGTGACATTTCCCGCGAGACCTGGGTTATGCGACAGAAAGCTGCCGACAAGACGTCCTCTAGGTAGGACCGTCTGCGGAAAAAGTCCAGCATTTCGTGGGCTCTCTCGAGGAAGTCATTATCGTCCTGACAGATACGACGAAGGCGGAGTAGCTGGGAATATGGGATGGAATCTTTGCAGCTTTTGGGGTGGAGAGCTGTACAGGACGAAACCGTGAGCATCAGTAGGTTTATAGTACACGGAGGTCGTGAGGCCTGTAGAGTTTAACTTAATGGTGGTGTCAAGGAAATTGACAGAGGTGGTGGAAATTTATGTGGTGAATTTGATCGATGGATGGAAGTTATTTACATAATTAATGAAACGGTTCAGTTCCGCCTCTGACATGTCAGTGAGACCTATGCCGTCATCGATGTAGGGTCGGCAAAAAGAAGGGAGAAGACCATCATAGCTAAATTCAATCTGGTGTTCCAGATGTCCCATAAATACACATGTATAGCTGGGTCCCATTTTAGTGCCCATGGCGACACCGCTGATTTGTTCAAAGTAGTGGCCATTGAACTCAAAGGAATTATTGGTGAGGACCAATTCAGCGAGTCTCACAAGTGTGCGTGTAGGGATGGCTTGATCTGTGCGCTGATCCAGAAAGAACTGTAGCGCCCTGAGGCCTGGGTATTTTGTAGTTTGTTGGGTTTGTTTGATGATCTTGTGGTAAGGTGGATTGGCCAGTGTACTATGCACAAGTGTCTCTAATAGAACATGCTTAGTAGAGAATTCGCCGACAGATAGTTCAGACAATATACCAACCACGCTATAAGATAAGTAGCCTATTAAAGGAATACTAACTGAGACAACTATCGAACAGGCAATCACGAACTACTGACTGTAAGCGACAATTCTATGTATACGATCTTAATATATTATAACATGACACCGCAGAGACAAAGTTCACATGGAATATTCTGGGAACTCCCGGACTACACTGGGAAATCCCAGAACAATCTGGAAACAGACCATGTCGACGACGCCATTTGTGACAGAGAGAATAAGAAGAGGGAGACGAGAGATGAAGGGATGAGAGAGAGGAGAGAGAGAGGAAAGAAGAGGATGTTGAGGGAAATGATTGAAATAGTGTGAAGCCTAAGGGGTCGTTCCTCAGTCGAACTCTGCCTACAACGCACTATCTTTTGTAACAGGGAAAGAAGGAGAGAGGAAGTGGAGAGAGAGAGAGAGAGAGAGAGAGAGAGAGAGAGAGAGAGAGAGAGAGAGAGAGAGAATGAGATGATGGAGATAAAGGAAGATATATATGGGATAGGACAGATTTAGGTCCGTGTCTCCGCGTGAGAACAATAGATTAATTATACTATTGCACCATCAATGTCTCGCGGTGTATGTTATGTTACTAGAAGAGATGTACAGCCTCACAAGGTCTCTAAGCTACTCTAACTTATATTACCTCAGACTGACAAGTCGAAATGAAAGGCAACTCAAACATATATTTATTTCCTTCTGAACAGTAACAGAGGTGACAAAGTATAACATAACCAAATAAGGTGACCATTACATCTGTTACAGACAAATATTGTATAACCAATGCAGAACAATACATTAATGCATTACCTCACAAGGGAGAGGTAGATAATATAGTAGGCTATGCAACCTGGATAGTTAGGGAAATGCTACCTATTACCACCTACTAGCCGCATGAAGCACAGAACTAAAGCTAGGATTTCCACCAGGCCTTTTGTCTACCTCGTAGTAACCGTTCCAGCAGGTAGTAACCATTTATCCATCCGTCCATATACCCAGGGAGTTAATTCACTCCCATCCAACTTGTTCAGCGGGTAACTGTTTACCCACGCAAGTCGGATGACTACCTGAAACATAACAAAGTAATACCTTTTGACTATATTCGCTACGTGAGCGTCATATCAAGATAAACCTAAGTCTTTCACTACCTACAAAGTCCCTAGCATCTATTGCTTCTCTATCTATACTAGTATTAAGCCTTATCAGCAACATCATCATTGTGTATAGCCATAACATAAATTAAGAACAGTATTTTAAATACAGTAATTTATCGTCTTTTTATATTTAACCAACGTTATTATTTCCTATTTCCCAGTACGCCGACTACAGTCAAACCCAACCTAAATGTATTTAACCATTTACCCGGTCTTTCGTGTAGATTTGAACTCACCGCCTGTATCTCGCCAGGCCGTCTTAACTACACAATACCACAAGCGCGACCCCGCTTCCCCTCTGTCTAGCGAACTAACGACACACATTCCTCCTTGTGCCCGCCCCGTCTCCCGCCGACGATCTCACCTGTCCTTATTGTCTGGTTGACCTAATGGCCGCGAGTGCATTCATACTTTCTTCTGTCCGTTTGCAGTGTTTGGTCCCCGTGTTTATATCTTGCAGTACGGTGTTAGTTTCATATTTACAGGCTGTGTTGACCCGCCTAGTTATCATTAATTTTGTAGTCTAATTGCTTAGTTTGCTTGTACACCACACACACACACACACACACACATGTATATATATATATATATATATATATATATATATATATATATATATATATATATATATATATATATATATATATATATATATATATATATATATATATATTATCTACACTCTGCTTATCTAATCGATTAATTTGACTCCCATCAATCTAGTTCAGCCAGTTAGATATGGGTCCTTTACAGGACATCGCACCCAGTCCTGACAATTGTCGGTCGTTCATGATTACGCTGTAAGTTCACCTACGGTAGTTTGCTATAGCTTTCTAAACTAAGATACCTGATTAATAGTCTAACAATTATACTAATTAGGTCTAAATCTTATGCAACTTACGTTCAGCTTCTGCCGTCCCGTTGTCCTTCTGGGTTCCACAATTGAAATATAATTGCTCTCTTTAACCTCTCGTTTGTCGTGGATCCCACCAGACGTTTTCCAGTCATGTTTGACCTTAGTCTCCTGTGTGTTTCCGACCACAGTGTCTCTGGTTAATGGTTGTCCTATCTAACGTTAGCCATCATCTGCAACTAATGAGCGGTTTCCTTAGCTAACAGTCCCTCTCAAGTGGCTTTCACGCCATTTTGTGATCCTCGGAATTTGCGTTCCATCCCGTCAGGCCTAAATATCTGGAATAAATGGTCCACAGATCCTTGACCATCTGCTTGTCTTGGTGATCTAGACGGAACTGTGATATGTGCATCATTTCCGTCTTCAATGCCACCTCATTGTAATGGTATTCCCTTGGGGTGAGGGGAGGATACTATCACACCTTAATAACGGAATAGAGGCACTCTGGGAATAAAATAAATCTCAGTCTACAGACCCCACCAGCCCGTGGATTCCAGTCTCTCTCACTATCACCCGCTGGACTATACCTATTTCACCTCGCATCCAGAACAGATGACACAACTCTGGTATCTACACATACTGACTAGATGGTATAATGTACAAGACGAATGACAACAATGAAAATGTCCATGAGAGAATACTGGCAACCACCAGGAGATAGAAGATATGGCTATCTGGATTAACCTCAGGCCGTCTTACCTATCACGGTACACAGAGCACGATACCACATGGATAAAGAGGTCACTCATCTTTTCACACAGTGTCGGGCGTCTCTAGCTAGGTGTAGACTCAGCTGGACTCAATGTAGGATAGATTTGGTGACTCCGTGTTGCTCGGGTACGTGATGACGTCCGAACAACCTCTCAGTAGAAGTCCCTGAGGCCAATCACCGAAAGGTTCACTGGTAAAGCTGGTGATATATAAATGTCTGTGGAAGCAACCATATAACACAGTTCAAGGCACTGAAAGAGCTGCTGACCCATGTAGTTATCAAGATTCCTATCACCAGTCCTATATAAGCCCTTGGAGTTGGTAACAGTCATGGGCTAGGATCAGGTAGCCTCTTTCACTCACAAGACATCTCTGTAGCCGGTTACCCTGTAGCTAATGTCACCAAACTTCATATCATGAAGTGTCAGCCCGTTCCAGAAACATCAGGTCATCCTGACGTAAAGGGTGATGTAGTTCTACCCTAATAGTTGGGCTAATGAGTCACAATATCAGAATGTTCACATATACGAGGACAATATACTCGCCCGTGCGTAGACCTCATAATACCAGGTGGACTGACTGAAGATCACTTAAAGTTCGAAGACGTGGACTGGTCTGTGGCGGAGTGGAGACGTCGCTGTGATGTGGTGCTGTGTGGAAGCGTCACCTCCCGTCACGCATGTAAGCTAACAATGCTACCACTGTCACCCCTGATAGAACCTGCCAAAGACAACACCACGTGTGAATTTCGTGACTCAGACTTACCACCAGGGTTACACTGCTACCTATGTGTACTCAGCATAGGCCGGTGTCGCCATGACACGGCCAGCAGCCTCACAGACCAGGATCCACTGCCGAAGATGAACTAGGTCTGGGTCCTAACAAATGTTGGCTGAACCGTCCTCCTTCTCGAACCAGTCTAGGGTAGGGCTGTGTACCTGGTCAGGGTGTCTGCGAACTCATTCCGTCCTGAACCGACTTCTAATGACACAATACACCAGGTTAGTAGGTTAAAAGTACCTAGAGACATAATGGCCCTGAAGAAGGGCCGGTGACAACCCAATTCTCCTCCCTCGGATGTAGCCCCCTCACCCTGGTTCTCCTTTATGATTACCCACTATACACTAGGTTTCCCGGAGCTCGAGATTCGATCCAGGAAATTAGTAGATTATACAGGGAAATCCCCCTGTAGCGGAAGTCCACATCGCGTTACCTCCTCCCCTAGTCAGGGTCAGAGCATTTGGAACGGTGTTCAGCTGGTTCTGACCAGCTCTGTCGCATCCCCTAGTTCTCCAGTGTCAACCTCTCGGGAACCCACTGTATATTAAGATAAAGTTCAGTTGAGGCGACCAATCACATAAAAGTATGAGGAGAGCCCTTAAAAGCCAGTGGTCGCCACACCAAAGAATTCGAACTTCGACACCCGCAATATCCTTCGAATGACCTTCGACACGTCCGGAGACCATCGCATAGGGTTCGTCTAGTTCGGCCGAGTTCCCTGATACCCCACTCGACCTATGTTCTACAACGCCTTCGCCAACTTCCGGTTGCGTCGAATACGCTAGAGTTATAAGGCCGCCCAGGAGTGAACTCGGACTACTAACACTATTGGGCCTATCCTAATTTTCCCTAACTACTTGTAGCGACGATAACACAAGTTCACCAACTTGTACAATTGTAACCGTACAAAACAGGCCCACACTCCATCGTGTTCAACTGGCCTGCAGTGTTGAGTTAAAATACAAGCCCACATGTTCACAGCTGACTGACCTTTGTGCGCCGGGCGGGACATGCGGTCGAACAGCTTTGGGTCAACGCGGTATCGACACACATTATTTATCTAAATATGTTTAACGTACCTTAAGACAAACTGTGCATTCAGAATTGAGGAGCTCCCGTCAAAACACTGGACGTTATGTCAGTTTTCTTCAAAAAACAGCAAGACAATGGCATCCTCTTTCCATTACGAATTAACACAGTCGTCCAAACACAACTTCTTTCTAGCAAGGCCGGATCTCAACTGAGCCTGTCTTTGTTCTGAGAAGGTTATTGCGCATGCGTTTACCGGATCTGGTTGGGTTGAGCATCACTCACCCGAATCGTCTAGAAGTCAAGGGCCACCAATCGCTCTTGCGTGGGGTACATTATTACCTCGGTTGTATCCCTTAGACTAAGTCGGCTGTTCTAGGCTGACAAAAATGTGGAAGTTGACTTTTGTGAAGCTAGCAGGAATTCGGGAACTGTACTTTTGACAGTTTTACCAGGTGAATTCTCAGCAGTTCCATGACACTCATCATCTTTCTGGACACTAAAACAGTCTGGGATATGGACATCACCATCGCCGAAGTTCCGAACCCGTACTTCCTGGACCGGGCGATAGCCCAGCCCTCGGTCCACTGGGCCCTGTTGCTAAACCGTACTTTTGCTCGTTCCACACTGTCCAAACTGAACCGGATCCTAAATTATATATCACTTCTCGAGTTGGCGCCTTTCTGGAATCACGTGACCATGCTCTCTCATCCCGCGGAGGTCCTCCAATCCGTACCTCGCGTACCCTGATTAATTTGCATACGCCGCATCATATTATTAACCCAAATCCTCTTCACCCTGCTACGACATTGTTTCTGGGGTTCAAGGTCGGGTTCACGTACTTTTCCCGCTGCCATAAATTTGGAGTATGGCGTTTCTTTCCGACAGCCCGGGTCACTTCCGACCCGGCATGTACTCACAAATTCTGCTGCCTCCAAAGTTCACCGTTGTCCACCTGACAGCTTGAACCCAAAGTTTAGATTACATCCGGCATTTATCTTCCTGAGAAGCCACTAGTTAACAATGGAAGGTGACCTTGCGGCTATACGGTCATGCACTCCAGCTCAACCTCTGAATATTTTTAAAACAATCCTGGTCCTTGACCTTTCTGTTTCACAAATATTCCAGTCCATGTTCCCCCCCCCCCCCCCCGTTAAACTTGGGCGGTTTGTGAAGGTCATTTCCCATACCGTCTCACAAACAACGTACCAATCAACAGAAAAGTGCAATGTGATAAAGGTGTTGTAGTGTGAGTGGTTGCCGATGTCAGTCGACAGGGGCAGTTAGTCGCTGTTTCCCCTGACAATCAAGGGTATCGACAGAAAATTCAAATGAGACTTGATCCAGACAGGATAGACTATTCCAATTGATCTATACTATCTAGATAGGACCACAAACCTAAAGAACCGTATCTCACATAACTATGGTCTCCCAGAACGATTATTTCACAGAACTATAATCTTCTAGAACTGTAATCTCATAGAAATAAAATCTCACCGTATTCATAGGACTAGATTTGATCTAATTCCCATACAGGTAGAATGTACCTATTCCCCCTATTCAATGGACTAGATTTGATCTAGTCCCCACACTGGCCGCCATTTATATCATGTGACAACACCGGCCTGGTTCTCGGTGGTTGTCGATATATTTTAACTGGGGTTCGTGATTACCTTCGGTCTTTCCTCTTACTATATTGTCCCCAGGACGGTTCCCGGACGACCCTTCCCATATGATGACTGTGGATACAAGAAGACACCTGACTATAAGAGAACAACCTTATAAAAGGCGAATCTAGAATCTTTATTGGAGATTCTGACTCGAACCAATAGACAGACAACCGACGAACAAACAGACATGAAAAATTAGCTGAGTGAGAGTAGTCGACTGGGCATGCTCATCATCCCACTCGCCAGAGGTCAATGTCTTTAGTGTATGTATGTAAACAAGGTGATAGAATAATTTCACCTGCACCTGTATGATGCCGTCTGGAGCCTTGGGACTTGAGCCTGGTAAAGTTTCAACTGTCACTTGACACATCGCTTCAGCACTATATAGCTTCACCGCGAACAGTCACTCGCCCATAGCCAAAGGAAAAGGTTCACATCACACAGCAAAGGCCCACAGCACATAGCAAAGGTCCACAGCACACAGCAAACAGGAATCAGCATCAGCAAAGGGCAGTCACCCACCGCTCCTAGTTAACATCACATGAGTTCATATAAGCAAGAACAGGCCAGGTGTACATATCCATCACACCCTTGCATAATACATACTACACCAATAGTCTACACTGACTCCATCGATATCTTGTGGTCAGACCCTTGAGCTCAGACCGCATCGTATGTCTGAACTCCCAGACATATCTCACGGACTGATTAGGTTACATCTCCTAGTAATCCTAACTTAAGTCCAGTAGCTTTTCAGCCACGCGTCTCATTCCTAGTAAATAGTCAATAGGATGACACATTCCCTACCAGCTCATACCTAACGGATATTAGATAGAGAGACAGGGTCCCTTCCTGAGGATGGTAACGTTCCATACCTCCTATGGAGATCATCAACTGTTATGGTCGGGATCATCTTTCGTACTCACAACGTGTCTCATCAAAAAAGTAGATAAGCATATCAGGATATTTCAGGTCACTACTCTTTGACACCTCCACGATTACTGGAAGATGCCAACGCTACCCTGATAACTAACCTTAAATACTGAATTAAAGACCATACAAACAACAGAAGAGTTTTATGTACTTGTGTTTGTCGCTTCCCACCTTCCTGCCTCGGATACCCGGATTTCGGTTGTGTGTGTGTGTGTGTGTGTGTATGAATATATAGACACTCATCACATAAATACTTTCCTTAGGCTGCCTTGGAACTGTGTCGAATCATCACCCCAAACAACCTGGTTCCGATGACAGTATAGAGACAATAGAAAGATAGACCCGCCTGACAGATCATTCCTTTCTCAGCAAAGGAAGTATAGAGTCAGACAACACTGATGAAATACACGCAATATATGAATGGGTGTTTCCCCACCGCTATACTGGCCCACGGTTCAATCCCTAGTAGGTGTGAAGATATCTTTCTCCCTTATGACTAAGCCCCGTTAAAGAACAACAGGCCTATGTGGCGATATTCACTTCACAGATTATAGCCTCCTACATATTTGGGTTTCACCTTAACGAGAAACGTATGTGGTTCTCGCTCGTCACATGAGTCCTTGACAAGTACTGGTGTCAACCACGCCACCCGATGATGATCGAAACATACTAATGTCAACATATTCATTAAGGGAATCAAATTAAAGCTCTGTTCAAGAGAAAGTTCTCTGTCCCAACAATAATTCCCTGAGATACCCCATTGTCGAGATAGGGCATCGAATGTATTGTTAATTTGCTTCAACCAGACTGCTCCACAGAGCTGTCTCGCGAAATACATTCCGTCTTGTCTGTTGAAGACTGGCCTCAGCTTAATCTAGGTCATAGTACACACACAGTCTTACTACACAGTTAGCATGCCTGGTCGTGACTTAACTTACAGCTGATGTCCGCTGACCCGAGGTCAACATGTACATCTCGGTCAGACCACCGTCTACGGCGCAACCGCCTGGCCTGGTTGATAATTGACCCACAACATAGGTTGCATAGATTACAGCTGGCGGACACGGCCGTGAAAGGATGGCCTCAACAACCTCTGTAGAGCATTCTCCGGATCCGAGTGATGCCAATTATACAGCTGGCTATAGAAGCAGCCTCCCTTCTTGATGACTGGCTACGAATGGCCTCTTCGTGTGAGCTCTGGAAGAACACACTCACCGGAGTCTGCTGAAGAGTTCCGAGCATTACCTCACGAAAGTGACGGCAACTCAACAATTCCCGAGGTTTAGCAGAATGTGCGATTTTTTAAAATTCTTTTTTTTGCATATCCTTTTACATTACTTAGCTGTCAACACCAGCATCTTTCAGCTGTATGTTGATCTCTTGGCAAGATTACGCTCAGTAGTTTGCCATTGCTTTCTGAGCGGACGGCTCAGTATCCCGCAAGTCACCAGCAAATATCTACGCACACTCAAAGAGTTGCGTTATGTTTCTCGGAACCCGTGGAGTTCATGACAATTCCGATACATAACATCTCAAGGACCCAGAAGACAGTCCTAACACTTTTTACTCGGAAACCCCCTCACCCGCCTTAAAATGTGGCCTAGCCACCAAGACGGGGTGGGACAGAGTGAGTTCTGTGTTGTCCCGTCTGAGACACACGTGCGTTTCGCGACACCCCCATCCATCCATCATATGCCATGCCGATAAGCGTTGTCGATCATGTTCTGCCATCTCACTCGATCACCAGAGTCGTGGATCAGCTCCGTGTTCCTGTCTCGACCATGCCACGTGACTAAGCCATCCATGTATTTACTTCTCGCTCTTCCCCTTGGTCTCTTTCCTTCGATCTTGCCAGTCGTTACCAAGTTCTCCAAGTCATTTCTTGACATCACCAGTATGTTGACTGTCTACGACTAATGACTCTAATCAGTTTATGATCTTCATCTGTTTCTTGAAGGACTTGTTCATTGGTTTTTCTCTCTGTCCATGGTATTCTTTGCGTTTTCCTCAGAAACATTTCCACTTCCATCAGCTTGACTGCTTATTGTCCACGCTTCACATTCATTCTACAGTATAGGTTCTATGAAGCACTTCAACACACTTTTTCTCGTTTCAATTGATATGTTTTTTATTGTACATCAACAGCAGCTGAAAAATGACAACGTCCTGTAAGGGATATGCAACATCATCAAAAAGCTATTACTGTTCAAGAAAAAAAAGAGAAAAAAAAACGCACCATGTTTGGTATAACTTTTATAAAATATATTTGCTGATTGGACATCAGTCAACCCATCGACTGTGTCCATCTGGTCATTAACTTCTCGTGGTTACATGAATTGTCCTCATTTCACGATGCGTGAGGTCATGAAAGATGTCAAGGTCAAAACAACATGTTTGACAATAACTCGTGAGATATTCATGATAATCCGGTGAAATTTATTGAACACAAAACACTCTGACCATATTATTGAACGCCTATAACAGATTGACGCTCTTCGAATAAATTCGGTTGAAAGCCTGACCTTGATAGTCTACCTTTAACATCCATTGTAGTATCGGCCTTCAACCAAACCAAAGCAAGCCGCTCTATATGTTGCCATCTCCTGCAGCTCCCCCATGTCTTTGCCAATTGTATTATCTCTATAATAGAAATACGATAATTTCACCAGTGCGATAACTTGTGTGTGTGTGGGTGTTTGTGTGTGTGTGTGTGTGTGTGTGTGTGTGTGTGTGTGTGTGTTCGTGTGATTTTGCGCGCGCTTGTGTGACCGTAGTAAATTATATGGAATCAATACAAAGTGAAATCTGCGTCAAATGTCACGTTCTCTTAGCCATGCAAACTGGCAATTAACTAGTGACATTACATAAAGTCATTTGATGTGCTTGCATGTCAGATAACACATAACAGACGTCCATTTACATGGGTTGATCTGTTGATCATACAGTAACGATAACATTTAATGTCAGCATGGTATACAACCTGAGTAGTTGCCAGTACTCGACTGTTTGATGTTCCTATCTAGAATGAAATCTAGTGGTGTTTATTTATTTGTAAATTAAACTGCTTTGATCAGGCTCTCACAGCGCCTTTCAAGAAGCGAATATATTTCCTATTTCACGGTCATATCAACCAGTGTGACTATTATTACATTGAATATATTCAGACTTCGCATGGATTCTAACAAATATTATTATTTTTATTGCATAGATGTAATATTTAGCCGCTGACGAACGCTGAAAATATGATAAAATAACTTAAAAGAAGAATAAATTATGCTCTGCGAACAATAAATTAATAAATAATGGAATGTTGAGATACTTTACAAAATGTGAGCTATGCTAATAACTTGGCGTGCATGGCAGAATGTCCTGTGCAAGCTGCTGGTGTACTAACTAGTCAATTTTAACTTCAATACAGCTTGTCATGTGTTTATGTTTTGTTGGAAGTATGTCGTTTAATGGTAACACTGTTGTTACTATGTCAGAACGATCCATGGAGGCAGGCAGGCTGGCAAATAGACAAGTTTTACAGACACGTAAGCAGACAAACAGATCGACAGACATGAGAGCAATCAGGTAAATAATCACAAACTCAGATATTCATTTGGGTATACAGAGAGAGAGAGAGAGAGAGAGAGAGAGAGAGAGAGAGAGAGAGAGAGAGAGAGAGAGAGAGAGAGAGAGAGAGAGAGTCGAAAGACAGTCTGATAGTGACGGAAGGACAGAAGGACAACTATATAGGTACAGAAGACAAACAGATGGACATATGGGTTGGTGGATGGATGGATGGATAGACAGTTAGGCAAGAAGGCACTCAGGCACGCAGACACACACACACACACACACAGACATACATAACTATACAGACATACAGACGTAAAGACAGACAGGTGCCTGATGTGAAAGGGACATAATGTATTATGGCATCCATGTGTTACCTTTATTTGAATGACAATTGATGTTATTAAAATTATTAAGTATTGCGCAGCTCTATAAACTTTCTATTTGCCTATGGATCCTGGGTCAGGCTATGGGTTATTAAGTACAGGTAGCTTAGAGTCTTGCACAGTCCTGTGACAAGACGTAAAAAGCGAGAGGATTGTAAGACACACTTTGCACAGCATTGGTTACAAAAGCATGAAAAGTGTGCAAGACGTTTTGGTGCAAGCGCAAAACGTCACCGTAGATCAGTTAGACTTCGAGCGAGCACCAATGTCGGACATAGTTCTTGTAACTGGAACATGGCTAACATAACGCCGCTCTTGTAGAACAGAATGTGTAGACATTGTTAGGTATATTTGTGACTTTTCTGTGGAGCAACTGATTGTGTTATCGACTATGTCAAGTGTAGAGTCGTAGTAAAGTA
>JACEFZ010008205.1:25000-71091 GCA_014155875.1 Cepaea nemoralis
GCAGTCATTTTCCCCATTTGGATGTTTCCTAGATGTTCACCCACACAGTCCATGAAATACAGTTCATCGTCGATGGCAGTGGCAGTCAACCAGAAGCCCAGCAGCCACGCATTTCTGCATAAGGCAAAAACGGGTCAACTCTGGGACATAGCCATCTGCCATCGCACCGAACATGCAGTCACGTTCCAAAAACCTTGGGCAGATTCAAAAGCATTCCACACGAAACTCACAGCTCACAGTGTCGCGCCACGCACTCACTCAGTAGCAGGGCGACGGAACCACGCATGTGTCACCGTTGTTGGTAATCAATGACCCAAGATATTCAAAATTGTCCACCACCTCCAACTTTTCCTCATTAACATATATTTCATTCTCCGTAGTAGCTTTATCCTTATGCATTATCTTTGTTTTTGCTATGTTAAGATATACGTTTTGATTTTCATTATTCAGTTGGGTTGAGGCTATTCGGTTTTCTATACTATTCTGTGTTGTAGATAGCAATACTGTATCATCAGCATACCGAATCTCTGGTATGTCATGACCACCGATATTTAGGGCATCATATAGCTCCCTGTTTGTATCATCTCTTACATTTCTCATTATACTTTCGGCGTACAAATCAAACATATAGGCGGACAGCACACATCCCTGACGGACTCCTTGCTTGATGTCAAACCAGTTTGATGTCTCGCTATCTATTCTAATCTTTATGCTGTTATTATGATATATGGAAGTGAATAAGGTCAGTTATCAGATAAGAGAGAAATTATCTGGAAGATAGAGAGATGTCGTTTTATAGAATACTAGCTGACCCGGCCCGGCTTCGCCCAGGCCCTGGAGGGGATCTATCTATCTGTCAGTCTGTCTGTCTGCTTGTTTGTCTGTCTGTCTGTCTGGCTGACCCGGCCGGCTTCACCCAGTCCCTGGTGGGGAGCATCTCATTTAATTCATATAAGTAGTCATATAAGCTCTCCCGTTCCCGACTATCTGTCTGTCTGTCTATCTGTCTGTCTGTCTGTCTGACCCGGTTTCACCCAGTCCCTGGTGGGGAGCATCTCATTTAATTCATATACGTAGTCATATAACCTCTCCCGTTCCCGACTATCTGTCTGTCTGTCTATCTGTCTGCCTGTCTGTCTGTCCCGGCCCGGCTTCACCCAGTCCCTGGTGGGGAGCATCTCATTTAATTCATATACGTAGTCATATAAGCTCTCCCGTTCCCGACTGTCTGTTTATCTGTCTGTCTGATCCGGCCCGGCTTCACCCAGTCCCTGGTGGGGAGCATGTCATTTAATTCATTCATATATTATAAGTAGTCAAATAAGCTTCCGTTCCCGACTATCTGTCTGTCTGTCTATCTATCTGACCCGGCGTGGTTTCGCCGGTAAACAGTAACTTAAAAGAATGTCCTTCCACGCACCATTCATTATTTTTAATGAAAACTGTTTTTAATCACCGACATGACAGTTGATAAGTTCTGTAAGCAGAAAAAGATGGGTTACAATGTTATGCATTATGCATTATTTTTATGCAAACTTTGAAAATGCCTTAAAGATTATATCATTATTTATTATAACTCATATGCCTGAAAATAACTATAGACAAAGAGTTTAACAATAGTGCAAGTAAGTCCAACAATATGACTATAAAGTATATAGAAATGTTATTAAAAGTTATGCCCCTTGAAATAACTTTTCTACAGTGAAGTCCCCCTGCTATATAGACATTATATAATGAAAATGAAAAAGTAAATGTTATTAAATAAGTAGAAGATTTTACACTAAGAAACTATTATAGTCGGTTGCACAGGAATGAAAGGAAGACGTGTAGAAAATTTCATCTCAATCGGATGTACCGTTATCGATCGCATCTGTCACCGTCCTCGATCTCTAGGGGATTGAAGCTCGGGCTCATACAGGCAACAAACTCCGTTCAGATACAATCTAGCAACATTTATTTACATGTATATTACAGTACGCTGACGAAGCGAGTTTTCACAAGCCAGCATTCAACAAGTTGCGTATCACAGGAGTTTACAATGAACATGATTAACACAATAACTCTAGCAGCTATCTAAACATATGTCTAAGACCCCTAAATACAATTGGGTCTACTATCAAGTCCCCTTAAGGTAAGCCCTGTTTCTTCCTCGATGTCCAGTCCGTGTCTGTCCTTCCACACGTGTCGCAATCCGACACGGGTGGCAATTCTCTCTGAGTTTCCCGTGGACCCCGCAATCGGCGGGCCCCATCAGTGTCCACGGGGCTGTGGACACACTGACCGGTCCTTCGAGAAGGCTCTGGATTATTCGAGCCTTCGAGTGACTCGGTTCTTTCCCCTTTGCTGGAGTTCTGTCCCTTCGCCAGTATCTCTTACTTTTATGTTGGTACCGTCCCTATGTGAGGCTGTGACAGGAGTCCCCCTCCCCCCTGCTTTGATGGGTTCTTATATGGTAATTAGTTCTGTACTAATTCTGTCACAGGATCACATAAAGTCGGTGTTTGTAGTTTGGTGGATAGTAACTTGGCAACTCACATATCTGCATCACCAACTCATGTATTCTCCCATACACCACTTTAAGATGATTGCTGAAGAGGTTTCTCTCTTCTATGTTCTTAAACATGCTTATCTGACCGAAGTTCCGTGACGTTTCCCAGTTGTTTTTACAACCGCGCCCTTCTCAAGTATCCATATGATACCAAGATATTAAAACTCTGTGTAAGAGAGTTCTAACAAGACAAATGTCTTGGCTATTTAAGTACACCTGCACATCTTGTCTCGTGTGTGTATTTCGATACATTTTTACTTCCGTATGTTGTATAATGCTGAATATGTAATTATGCTGTTGTTTTATCACATCTGACTACGTGTTCCTGTTGGCTTGTTCGTGTATTGACTGCTATGTTGCAGTTTCTAATAAAGTGACTGTATTTTAATTGTAAGTGTTCAGTTTTTGAGTTTATATAAAGTGTGTGCTCACTGTGTGGTTTATCTCCAAGCGTCACGAGTTGGGATATCCCTTGTCATGAATTACCCCAATGTGTGTAATGCATGATCGGGCATTCCAAGCAGTGGCGCTTAGACAGGTAATACATTTTTACATGAAAGACGCAGACAAATTAAAATAAATACGTTTTGCGTACAATTTGTCCGCTAAGTATATCACTCTCTAATTTAATTCATTCACTCTGTCATTCATACATCTTTCATACACAATAGTAGTTTGTTAAAATATATAAATAAAGTTGAGGTAAGTATTATTGCCCTTAGAAAAATGGCTTAGGCGATATGTTCCCTTTAAGGTAACAAGTACTTTTTGTACGTGTACTCAAAAAATGGTTTATAATTTAAATGGAAAAAATTGTATAGGAAAAATATTTCACCTATGAGTGGAAATACTTGTAATAATATGGTAGAAAATATACAAGTTATAGGTTGACATATTTTATATACATAATTAAATACAAGTGTAATACACATTAACTAATAAATAACTAATTACTTAACTAACTAAATCCATCGACGATGTGTGTGTTGTCCTCCTGTTGTCCGTGTGTCGTGCCATCAACGTTATCAGTTAATATAGCTGTCCCTTGCATGTTGTAATCGACGTTGTTCTATTCCGGCTGTTTGCGAAGTTTCTTAGCCATAGCGAGTATGCAGTGTTCTTAATCTTTACAGATGAATGCCAGTTCACTGGTTGAAATCATTTCACACATCAATATCGTTCGGATTGTTTTTAACACTTTGGCAATTGGTAATATAGGGTTCTCAAAGTGTCATGTTCGTGGGTGTTATACGTAGCCTATACACTTGGGCGTTGTTTCTTCTGAATGAAAGTTCTCTAGTAGGTGTAGAGGTACACTGTTCTATGCAACAGACTAAAATATCACAGATTATTGTATGACGAATAATTAATGTGCCTAGTGATCGTCTGCTGGTGCATTAGTTTGCCGTGATAAAAAGTCAGCAATAATGTTATCAGTGCCCTTGATATGGCGGATTTCAAAGTCGAAATCTTGAAGAAGAAGACACCATCTTTGCAAACGATGGTTCTTTGGTACACCTTGCTTAAGTACCAGCAACGGCGAATTATCGGTTAAAACAACAAAATGCGAACCTAAGAGGAACTTAGATAATCGACGCATACAAAAAAGTAGACTTAATGCCTCCAACTCAACTGTGGAGTAATGGATCTCTGCCTTTCTTAGCTTGCGGCTGACGTAGAGTATCGGATGTCTCAAGCCATGATATTCTTGCATCAGACATCCTCCAATTGCGATAGCACTCGAATCTGTGGTCAAAATAAAGGGTATATCTATGTTTGGTAATCTTAATACTGGTGGGTTAGAAAGAATGGATTTCAATTTGCACATTGCATCCTCTAAGCGGATACTCTTACAAAATTTTTCTAGATGATCTTTTGTCAACAGATTAGAAAAAAACTGATGTGAGTTCTGCCCAGTGTGGTATAAACTTGGCATAATAGTTTATGAGACCTAATAAGCTTCTAACCTGCTTCTTTGTAGTTGGAACTTCTAGGTTGAGAATTTTTGATATTATTTTATCACATGTCAACAGTTTGCCTTCGGAGATCCTATGACCTAGGAAGTCTATCTGTTTATAGCCTATTTCAACCTTGGAAGGTTTGATAGTAAGTCCGAAAAGAAAAATTTGGTTAAAGACTTGTTGGAGTGTAAGTAAGTGAGAAGTCATGTTTGAAGAATGGATACATATATCATCAATATAAGATTGCACGTCCTTGATGCCGTGCAATAGGAGTCTAGTTAACCTAACAAATGTGGCGGGAGCGTTCTTGAGACCAAACGGAAGATATCTCCATTCGTACAGCCCAAGGGGTGTAGCGAATGCTGTTATATGCCTTGAAGAGGGGTCTAGTGGTACTTGCCAGTAACCTTTAGCTAAATCAAGCTTAGAAAATAAGGATGATTGAGACATATTTAAAATGATGTCTTCACAGCTGTTCATTGGCTCAGCATCTGTCGTGGTTATGGTATTTAATTTTCTATAGTCTATGCACAAACGAATGGTTTGGTCCTTCTTTTTCACCAGGACAATTGGCGAAGACTACTGGGACACAGATTTCTGTATTATTCTATTTTTCTCTAAGTCCAAAATTTCTTAATCTAAATTTGCCCTATAATGCAAAGGAATCGAATATGGTCTACATTTGATCGGTGTCAGATCTGTCAACACAATTGAATGTGTTATTTTGTCAGTCCGTCCAGGTTTGTTTGAGAAGATAGATCTATAGTCGTTCAGAAGAGACAGAATGTCTTGTTGCTGCTGTTGTGTCAACGTGTCAGAGATTTGTATGTCCTTCATAGTACTGTCGTCGTTCATAATTGGTACTGGAATTTCCGTATTGTCTACGTCCGTCTGATTTATTACTGACGCTGCTGTTTGTAAATTGTCTTCAATGTCATTGTCGTCGTCGTCGAGATTAATAGTTGTCAATGTGTCGGTAAATTGGTCGTACTTGTCGTTATCCCATATTGTCGGTACTGTGAATATGTTTTCGTCGTCTTCGTTGTCACAAGAATGAGTCGTTAACGATGATTCGTTTGTCGAGGTGTCATTCAGTCGGGTCATTGTCGTTTCGTTTCTGTTGTCATTCTTGTCAATCTGGTTGTTCGTGTCACTGTCATTTCTAGAATAGTATGGTTTTAACATATTTGCATGGAATATTTTCAACTTTCCATTCAAAGAAATTTCGTAATTAACTTCCGAAATCCTTCTCACAACTTTAAATGGTCCCTGCCAAGAGGTTGATAGTAAATCTCTCTTGTCAGGTAGTAATAGTAAAATATCTTGATTTGGTTGTAATACAATCGTTCTTGCCCCTTTGTTGGCGTACTGCCTGTACCTAAAACCTTTCTCCTGTAATGATGCTCTGGCCAGTATGCAGGATCTAATGATTTTGTCTCTGGTGTCAGTGACCAAATCATAGGTGGAAACTGGTAATTGGGTGTTTACAGGTTGTGATATTATATCTTTGTAAATAGTGAGAGGTCCTCTTGGGTTCGCTCCATATATCAATTCAAACGGAGAGAATCCCGTACTTGATTGTGGGACTTCTCTGTATGCGAACAGAACCGTTGGGAGAAGTATATCCCAATCGGCTGGATTTTCAGCTGTCACTTTGGATAACATATGTTTTAGGTCCCCATTTAATATTTCGCAAATTCCGTTCGCGGTCGGTCGATAGGGACTTGTAAAACATTGTTTTATGCCTAGTAACTTAGTTACCGATTGGGTGGCATTAGATATGAATTGTGTTCCTCTGTCTGATATTATCTTCTCCGGAAAGCCAAAACGGGAAAATATCTGTAATAATACGTCCGTCACATCCTTAGAGGAGATAGATTTTAATGGAATCATTTCTGCCCATCTCGAACATAAATCAACAAGTGTAAAAATATATCTATTTCCTTTATTTGAGATGTTATTCAAAGGACCTACTAAATCAACCGCTACGATTTGAAATGGCCTCGAGGCAGTTGTGGTTGATTGAATTTCTGCCGTAGGGTTTTTCCCCTTTTTGATTAGTTTCTGACAGGTATCACATGATTTACAGTGGGTTTTTATGTCCCGGCAAGATTTAGGCCAATAAAATTGGCTCAGGACTCTGGCCCTGGTTTTTTCGTAACCCATATGACCTCCAAAAGGTGAGTCATGGGCTATATGTAGAACTTTTTCACGATGTGACTGAGGTAGAACCACTTGCTGTATCGTGGTTTGATCTTTGGTATATAATCTTGTTAGAACATTGTTATTTAATCTAAATGTCCAAGAAGCGTTTTTCGTTAATTTTGGCTTTAATCCTACTAGCCGAAAATATGGTGAAAGGGTTGGATCTGCTTTTTGTTCTTCTATCAACTCGGTGGTGGTAATATGAGGTGAAATGATCTGTAGTGCTTCCTGAAGTTGGTCAGTGTGGGTTTTGTGTGTCGTTTGTCTTGTTACTATGTTAGCGTGTTGTGTGTGTTGTTGCACATTTACAGGCTTAGTAATTTGTGGATCGATGGCGTCCTCAGTTCGAGGTGTTAATTTGATGGTATCATTGAAAGATTCAACCGCCCCTGTATTCTGCACCTCTGTGAATTCATTTCGAATTACGTCATTGGTTGT
Organism: Cepaea nemoralis; assembly: GCA_014155875.1. Classification (NCBI taxonomy): domain Eukaryota; kingdom Metazoa; phylum Mollusca; class Gastropoda; order Stylommatophora; family Helicidae; genus Cepaea; species Cepaea nemoralis. The sequence goes on from JACEFZ010008205.1 coordinate 32,153, forward strand.
CTCCCTTGTGCTTTTGGCAGTTTGAGACAAGCACGCGTGGCTTTTCACTTTGGAATCGCTGTTTGGTTTTTGGATACAGTTTTTCCTGCAGGAAAATGTGGTGTCAAGACTTAGTCAGATATGACTGAGCTACCGTATAACAGTAGACGGTACTACCTGCTTTCTGTATGCGCCGAACGTTGGGCGGCGCTTACCAAACCCGACACCCCACATTGTGCCAACGGCTTCGTGCGGAAGAGCACAATTGGGAGGGTACAAGCCGTATCCTGGTGCGAGGAAATGCAACCTAAAGACAAAATGTCATGGCAGGGCAGACCAGGCCGTAAGCCTTGGTTGGCGGCTGGTCTAGGATCGAAGCTCCGACAGGCGGACAGTTAGAGCATTGCTTTGCTGATCCGGCAGCTTCTGCAGCTTGTCTTGTTCCAGACGTAGAGGTGTTACCTTTCCTCTGGAGTGAACTAGGCAGGCCGAGAGAGGGATCATGCTACATGGGCAACACATGATCTCTATATTTTAGCCCAGGCTCTGTGCTATGGAGTGGCAATAACCCCATCCCTGGTCTTAACCAGTCTCGGAATCAAAGCGAGAGGCAACTGTTACGGGTTATAAGTCCCTGTCAATTGGCGTAGATATGGGGCGCCACGCGTTGCCTCTGACGGTGGGAGACACTTACAGGTATAACTGATCAGCTACCGCCCGCCTCAATATTGGCAGCCCCCGGCCAATACGGTGCTGATCCGCCACAGCCTGCTTGCTTTAATAGGTGTTTGGGGCTAGGACAAAATCTGAATCGCAAGGCTGTAAAACCATTGCACCAGGTACTAATAAAAAGAAAAATAGAAACCTCAAGCTACGGCTTGCAACCTGGAACGTGAGAACCATATGTCCAGGATTTTCCACTGACTTGACCAATATTGACGTTAAGAAAAATGTGGATGTGATTGATGCCGAACTCAATCGTCTTAACATTGATATTGCTGGCCTGCAGGAGACTCGCCTCGCTGAGGAAGGCTCACTCAGGGAAAAAAATTACACCTTTTTTAGGAAGGGTAGAGGGCAGGCAGAAAAAAGGCAACACGGTGTGGGCTTTGCAGTAAAGAATTCGCTACTGGGAATGATTGAAATTTCAGCAGGAGGAAATGACAGACTATTATCTCTGCGCTTGGCAACTGTCAGGATCCTGTATGTAAGCAATAGTGTAATTGCCTGTATGTAAGCAATAGTCAGTGTAAGCAATAGCTGAGGTCAAGGACAGTAGGAGACACCACGGCTTGGCTAACGGACGGTCAGGCAAGAAGCCCGTGGACAGACCCACGTGATGTGGGAAGGTCAAGGAGGAGCGAGTCAGTGTGTGTGAGACAGCGGATAGAGACGGACGTGTGGAGAATAGCGAGAGATAGAACGATCGAACGATAGTGTTGTGACGGATAGATGAGATGAGCGTTGTGTATTGATATTCGAGGAATGTACTAACTGTGATATGTGCGGGATGATGTGAGACTGTGATTGCGAATGGTCATACGGGCGACAGTGTAAATATCGCCCAGGTGGACGTGAGCGAGCGTTTGGCTGCCTGTGTAGAATGATTGCTTAATCGTACGCGAGTTGACGGTGGAGTGAGACCATAATGTTATCCTGTAATATAATGTAATAAAGGTTGTTCAGGAGACAGCTCCTGTGAGTTTCCGATTGCAGTCATTGTTATTGGTATATGTGTCGTAGATGTTGTAATTTGCCAGTGAGCTAGAAGGAGAAGATAGTTAGGACTCTGACAGCAACCTCTTAGGGCTTTGCGACCATTATTACTGCATATGCATCGACACTCGCTTCCTCTGATGATGTGAAGGATTCGTTCTATGAGGAGTTAGACTCGGTGATCAAGGCAGTTCCAAAATCTGACTACATTTATATGCTCGGTGATTTCAATGCTCGTGTGGGCAAGGACTCGTGTTCATGGCCAGTGTGCCTTGGAAAATACAACATCGGTCGCATGAATAAAAATGGGCAAAGGCTGCTGAAGCATTGCACTAGAAACGACCTATGTATTACAAACTCCTTTTTTAAAACAAAAGAGCTGCATAAGGTCACATTGAAACATCCAAGATCCAGCCATTGGCATCAGCTGGACTTCATCATCACACGGAGACAACATCTGAACCATACATCATTAACTCGAAGTTACCACAGTGCTGACTGTGATACAGATCATTCTTTGGTTGTTGCAAGGGTTAGACTGAGACCAAAGAGAATCTACACAGCTAAACACAAGTCTAGCCCCAGAATTAATATTATTAACACTCACAATCCTGGAAAGAGCTTTGAATTTCAACAGTAACTTGAAGACGCTTTCAATGATATATCAGAAAATTGTATAGTAAATGATAAATGGAGTAAACTTAAGGAAACTATTTATAAAACAGCGGTAGGGGTTTACGGCACTGTGGATCATAAGAGGCAGGACTGGTTTGTGGCAAACAGCCAGATACTGCAGCCCTTGATTGATAAAAAGAAGATAGCTCTCTTAAGAAACAAGGAAAGACCAACACGTAACACTCTGAGTGAGCTGAAGCAAGCGAGGAAGGATGTACAAAAGGCTGCCAGGCAGTGTGCGAATGACTATTGGATCAAGTTATGTGAGTCCATTCAAATCGCAAGTGATAAGGGATACACCAGAAGCATGTATGAAGGGTATCCAGATCATTTAAAATACAAATCCTCATCGATGGGGATCGAACACATACCCACCACGCCAGCGGGCAAGAGTTCTATCAACTGCGATACCGCGGATATTATTTATTATTCTGCGAGAGGCATATATGCACATAACAACAACTGTAAATAGATTCATAAAATTGTCAGTTCTAACAAATGTGAGTCGTTTTTATAACAGAATTCAAAGGCCTGTGTAATTTCACCCTCATTTTATTATAACCAAAATTGACAGCTATCACATGATAGGTTCATTAAGTCCATTAGTAAAGAAGGAAACTACTATATATATAATATACACTTCTGTCAGTCAAACATCGCTACCAACAGAAAGTCGTGTATAATCAACTGGCAGTCATGAAGTCCGTACTTGTGCTGACATGTCTGTGTTTGATTGGCGTTACCAGCGTCTCCGGTAAGTCTTCTTCTTTTTCTTCTTTTACTCTGTATCCAGGGCCTCAAACAACTCACGTCAAGACTCTCTTAGTTAGTTACTCGGCACATCATCCTCACTACACATCGACCCATTCAGTCCATAAGTGCTCGGATCCCTTCCTCGGTATGTCCGCAGCGTGTAGCGGCTAACGACACCAGTTCTGTATTGGTTAATTAGTCTTTTTTTTTGGGCCTATTTCGTAGTGCTCGTGTTTGGGCACACCTCTTTTAATCTGCTGTTCTCGCATCTTGACCATGGTTGTAGATTAACAATCAACACTTAGTTCTTTAGAACGACTTTCTTCTCGTATGGCATTCAGAATGTCAGCCTGGTCCATGGCGCGTCCGCCTTCCATAGTAGCCTTACCTGCGAGCGTGTCCGCCCGCTCAAGACTCTCTAACTTTAGTTACCTCATGCAGCTCCGTCAATGTCCTCCAAAATGTATTCATTTCTATTCCTACATGAAAATCCCGTGGCAGTTGGAAATCGAAAAAGAGTAGCCTAACGGTGCTGCCCGGGTAAAATTTCGAGTTAAAAATCTACCCAAGGTATTTCAGGATCCTCGCCGGTGCTACAGAGTTCGTACATTGAGCTGAGATTGTCCAAACGCAGGTTTGAGTTAGGAGGAGAACGGAGCACTTATGGGTGTCGTGGAATGCCGCCTTAACATCCCAGAATATTTTTCTCGGTCTCCAAATTTGAGAGGCCAAATTGAGAAAGAATGAATTAATCACGCAACTCCAAGGCTATCTAGTCGTGAGGTAAGATTATTCACAAAAAGCCTCTAGCCATGACGTAAGCTTGCAGATGGCAAGTAAAATGGCAACTAGATAATTAGTATACACCTTGGGAAACTGCTGACCCAGACATGCTGAATCAACAATGAACTGGGCCATGGTCTGTGTAATTAAAACCGACCAGGCACGACACCTGATAAGCAGGGGTAGAAAATCGCCCAGGTGTGAACAACATTGACCCAGGGAAAGATAATAGCCCCAGGGCTGTAAACTAAGCCCCGCCCACTCTGACTGGCAGACTCAGGGAGGTGTGAAACCAGGTCTGATAAGACAATTAACACTGAGCCTGTAGACTCTGGACCAGACAGAGAGGAGCAAGGTGTGATGGCCAGGTTGCAGTGATAAGGGCAATTACTGTCAGGAGGAGATAAGAAGAATTTATGACGGGAATGCCAAGGAGATAATACTGTCTGCAGTGACTCAGCTTAAATAAGGGTCCCTAGCCTGTTTTATGTTAGATTAAGTCTGACTTCAGAACAGGTAGGAACTATCTCAATGTTCTGTAGTCATATGCTAGGATTTCTTAGTACCTATGCAACAGTCTTTTAGACATATGAACTTTCAGTCTATATCTGATCTAGGTTATTTCAAGAACTATCTTTGGCGTAGGTTACTTGAGTGTTCTTTCTAAGTTCTGTGTTCAATATCATTGTGCTTCATGTATTACTCTTCTGAGAAGTAGAAACTTGTGAAAGGCATATCATTGTCTAAGTATACTTTTAGGTGGCTTGGTAGATGCTTGTCATTTCTTGATACACTATCATAGTTGCCTGTTGGTATGTGCATTTGTTGTACAGAATATAGTCAACTGACTATTACAACAGCAGTAACTAAGTGGTAACTTCAATTAAGACTTGTTGTATATCTCATTTTGTAGCTATACAATATTAGTACTCATTACTAATGCCTGATGCTATTATGTTGAGTATCATTAGATGTCCACCTTGAAGTAATATAATGTTTACGGATATGTTGGATGTATGTATGTGTAATTTCATAAACTAACTAGTGCATTATGCTATTATGTTAAAGTATCATAATATGTCTAGTTTAATTAATGTTTTATGGGTATTTCATGTTTGGTATATTGATTTGTCATATGCAAAGCCTACCAATATGAAGTGTTATATTATGGTGTGCGCATTGGCACACTAACCATCGATTGCATTTGTAGCAGAGGTGTAATGGTACAGACATTACCCACAAGTGTTATGGGGTATATGGTGCTAAACCTTTTTCATCATATGGTGGAGGGTAATTCACGGAAGTCTGGCACAGCTACTGGTCCCGGCTTGTAAGCCCGGATGATCAGGCATTATTATAATACCATTACCGACCCTGTGAGCTGCTAAACTAACATTGGACGGAGCGGCTGTACGACACAGAATTTCTGTATTAGCGACATGGACATGGGGCGGCAGAAATGTAATCATTACAGGCGTGTGAGACAATTGAAAAGCCCGTCCCAGACTAAAGACAGTAGGGAGAAGGAGGATGGTGAACACAGGAGAGCTGGAAGATAAACTTGGCCAGACTGGTCATTGTATATGTTTGTGTTATGATATGTTTTAATTAGGATTGCGCTGATGTAGAACTGATATAACACATTCTTGACTTTCTTTCAAGCTCTCACAAGGAGCCCTATGTTATAGATCTCAAGACTAGAGACTACTGACTAGGAGTGTCAGGACTGGCAGGATCGTCAGAATACCGGCAAGCTGTTTTTTCTTTTGTGTGTGTCTACTGGAGAGTGGGGATCTGGACCACAGATCCAGATAGATCGAGTAACAAGTAAAGTTACGTAATGTTTGTCATCAATATCAATATGTATATGATTTCATCATCCTCATATTGACAATCATCCTATGTCTATTGTTATGATTAGCAAATAAATGTTGTAGTATTGTAACTCATAGTTCTGTCGTTATATTTTAATTCCAATTGTGCATACGTGTTGTGTGTGTACATTGGTGGGGGTTCACTTACACACCAAGGAAAGGAGCAGTCAGGGAGAAAACCTGTACTGAGATAGTCGTCTATACTAATATATTTAGACTTAAAACATCTATCTTAAGCTAACCTTCTCTTTCCTATACCTTGGCGAATATTCAGCACAGTTCATTTCATTTTGTAACGAGCCACTTGGAGCTGTACGTTGGATATTCATGGGCTTAATCTGTAGTTCAGCCATATAGATTTTGTCCCTAGTCAGTTTCTGACTATCTGGGGTTGCTCGCCAGTGAATAATACATTCATCTAGCCGGGGGGGGGGGGCACCCCGACTTATGACAGATTGGGTCTCATCTCCGGGATTTAATTTTAACCCAATCCTACTGATTGGGCTTCTCGTACGGTATTTGAATTCGGACTTCTCGCTTTCAATAGACTCCGGTACTAGACCCTAGACATACGATTTTTAAAAGTTAACTCTTGTAATCTTCAATCATCAAAATAGACTATCATCAAATGTAACTACTTTTAGTTGAGGAAGTTTCAGAGTACATATATAACTTTTTAAAAGTATAACAGATAAGAACTTATGAGAACTACCTCATCTATCATTTATTGATAAGTATTTTAATTCTTATCATTTAGTGTATCATTCATCATTTAATGATAACTGATCACTTTAATCATATTTACATGGATGTGTTTGATGATTTAACTGCTTGACTGATTTGCCATTTTATGCTTACTTATGCCATTTTAATTATGACATGTATGCAGTTCATTTTAATATTTATTTAGGTAAATATTACTGATTACTGTGTAGTATATCTCTCACACTTACTTCACTGCGGTCGCCAGAAACTACTTGAATATTACTTTCAGTTGTCTTTCACTGCTGAGGTTAAACTCTACACATTGGTTTAGGTTCTGCTGTCATTGGTTCACTCTTGTCTTTCTAGCTTAGCTCTGAATTTGATAGATACATAAGAGCTTACTTGAATATAGCCATTAGCAAATATGGACTCACCTTCCCAGGATCTAGATTATCTGAAGGCGCGCACAGATTACTTAGAGTCCACAAGAAGGTTAGGCATAATAGAGGGCTTAACAGGTGAACAACTAGAAATATACATCAGAGATGAGATGGAAGAGTGGGGCATGGCGGAGGAACAAATGAATAAAACAATTGATGAGTTATTTGAAGCAAAAGAGCGTAGCAAAACTGAAGAAGCAGAGATTAATAAACAGCATATGGAAGTAGTCAATGCAGAGAAGCTAACCTTTCTAGCGGAACATAAGGTAGGAGATATGGATGCTCACCCAACCAGGAAGGAAGGGACATCTTTGCCAACCACCGCGGAATCAGAGTTAGTGGACCGGGAACTACAGGTTCTCATTCGACCCTGTCCTAAACGGAAAAGAGGGAAGAAAAAACGTGCCAAAGGCACTTCAAACAGTCACAACCGTGATAACTGTTTGCACCACGGAAATTGTGGTCTCACTGGTTCGCCAGTACAGGACCTTCAGGAAAACCACTTTACTTCTATGAGAAATGAATCTCGAGAGAAAGAGGAACTGAAGACAACCTTTAATGAGGTCGCAGGCGGAGACCTAGCCGATTCTCACATTCCCTTCTGTTCACAGAATCACGAAGTGGAATTACATCTGACTGAAATAGAGAGGAAGGAAGAAACGGAATCCCAGGTGAATTTCATTACTGCAACGCGGGAAGAATCACTAATTATCAGTTCAGATAATTTGCCTACTAACAGTTACCCAGAGGACAACTGTTCGTACTACAATATATGTGGTTTAACTGGTCCGCCAGTACAAGACTCCCAGGAATCTCATTTTACTTCAACGAGAGGTGAAACTCAAGAGGAAGATGACCTGAGGACATCTTTTAAGGAGGTCGGAGATCGAAAGGTAACCGACTTTATTATTCCCTTCAGCTCAGGAGAGGATGAAGTGGGATTAAATTTGACTGACAGAGGGATGAAGGAAGACCCAGAACCCCTTGTGATCCTTGAGGCTGCAGCTCAGGACAAGACACTAGATCTCAGTTCAAATCATTTACCTAATGTGATGGATTGTTTAGACAGCCCACCACAGGATTTACCTCAACTGGACTTAGCCCATGAAAGCAGGACCAGAGAGGAACATCCAGACCAGGAAACATTTCCCGTTGTTATCTTACAGTATACCAGTTCGGAGACTCAGGAAACACAGGGAATTGTTAGGAGCCAGAATGTGGATTCTGATTTTGTGCAGACAACATTGTCTGTAGTTACTAGCAAAGAAAACTCTTCACACAAGATGGAGGTAGAAACTGCTAGCATCGCTATAGCTGAAGTTATCAGGGAATTCCAGCAACAGGGACCTGAAGTAACAGAAGTCAAGAGTAGTTTGGAATCAACACTCTTAGGACTACATCTACCTACATATTCATGGGCTTAATCTGTAGTTCAGCCATATAGATTTTGTCCCTAGTCAGTTTCTGACTATCTGGGGTTGCTCGCCAGTGAATAATACATTCATCTAGCCGGGGGGGGGGGGGAGGCACCCCGACTTATGACAATGGGTTACACCCGTGTGCCATGATGTTGATCCATCGACTAAACTAAACTAAACTCTTCTCCGTGCGTTTTAGGTCTTCCCGTATTTCTTTTCTTCTTATGGTTCGAGACCATTTTGGGACAGCAGAGGTGTTTCCAAGGCACCAGGGATGGGGTCTATACTGGCCAAGACCTATTGACGCGTCCTCGCCGAGCGTCCTGGGCAACAGGTCCCTTCGGGGTCCTGGCTGAAGTCAGTAGGATCGTTGATTCCTCCGAAGTCGGAGAGTGTCTGCCTGTACGGCGAGGAACCACCAGTCTGCACACCAATAAGTCAGACATGGGACAACGGATACTCACGCACACCTCAGGTCCTTTTTGACATCACACTGATGTTGGACAACAGGATGTCTTCATCCGACATACAGGACTTCACGCTGGAGATCACAGCCAGCGAACACAAGCAAGCAAGCATGATTAGAGACAAAAGGCATCCTAGTTAGAGTATTGTAGGTTTCTCAGTGCATGTCTATTCACTGGTATTTGTCTAGTATTTACCATGAGCTCTACATTAGTGACTCTGCCATACCATTTTGTTCCTTCTATTTTACACAAGTAGCCAGTCAGTAATGTCTCTTGATCCAAAACACCTATATTCAACAATAAGAAAGAGACAAACAGCTTTCTTTGGTCATGTGATGAGAAGAGAGGCATTGGAGAACATCGTGACAATTGGAAAGATCGAGGGGAAGAGAGGCAGAGGCAGAACAAGAGAAATGATGATGGACGAATTGAGACGGTGGCATGGAGGAATATCATCAGCGGATTTGATCCAAAAGTCCAAAGACCGAGATCTGTGGAGAGTCATGAACGCCTACGCCAGCCGGCACGGCACTTGATGATGATGAATCAATCAGCGAATGATTGTAGTTTATTTGTAATTGTATTCGTTGTTCTCCTTGTTTCTGATCCAAACAGCAGAATTGGTTTAACAAAAGAAGTGAATAAGTTATGTGCTATGTTTATTTCTGTTGACTTCCAAACATTTCTACGTGACATAAACGCTCCTCCAGGCTTCCGTATTTATATTGTATCTGTGTCGGTTCCACCCACTCTGGGTATATTGCTACCTAAGTAGATGTACGATTCCGCCTCTTGAAGTGAGGTTCTCCAAGGAAAATAGGACTATCATGTTCTTGACGAATTGTATTTAACTTTCTCTTCCACATATACATTTGTAAGTGTAATTGATGTGATCTCTCATTTAATGTTGCTTATCCTGCACCTCATTTCGTATTTGTCAGGATAAAAAGGACATTAGCAAAGTCCAGGACATCGAGATGGCTCGTTCGAGGAGTCAATTAGATAGCGTTTCTGCAAGTGCGTGTTATTGTCTTCATAATCCAGTCTATAACCATTAAGACAACTAGAGGTGATACAAGGCATGGCTTCCCCATCCCTGTTCTTATTTCGAATATCTCTGTTTGTGTTTCCTCATGGGTGACTCTGCACCTCGCATCTCTAAGTGTTAATTTTCATTAAGTGGATAGATGTTCGTGATATTCAGTAATGACTCATCAATTTCAAAGAGATTCCATATCAATGCTATCAACGGATTTTTCTTATTTCACAAGTACAAAATAAAGTAATCAGTTCAGTTTAATGATGTGCGCTATTTTTATGTGCGGTATTACTGTCTGGTCAGTACAAGTTCCTTTTGGTTGAATGTCTGCCTGTTCATCCCTGTGTAGTTTGTCAATGGCGTAATGGCATCTCGTAGGCCCTCCGGAATGGCCCTGATTAATACTTGACAGTATGATGTTCATAAAAATCATTCCCCTGTAGGTTCTTTTTTCTTTGGCAGCTTCTCCTCTCTCCAGTCAATTGGGTTTTCTTCATTTTCCTAGATCTCGCTAAATAATATGTGTAGTAATTCATTAAAGTGTTTGCATTAATGTTAGCAGTTTCTGGTGGAATGCCATCTGGACTAGCAGCTGTCCCATCCTTGAGAAGATAGTTACCTTTACTAATAACTAGTTTACATGCTGTCACGCAGTTAATATCCAGTTACACTTCTGCAGACTGGATATCTGGAGAGTCTTTTGGGATAGATATATTCATGAGTTGTCAACGTATTCAAACCATCTGTTTAGATGATTACTGTTAGTGAGCACTTTCCCATTTCTATTGTTGATCAGTCCACTGTGTTGACTATATTTTCCTTGCTATATTTCCGATGGCACTGTCAACATCTTTTCAGGTTTGCTTTCAATGTTGCTTCCTCTGCCTATCTTGCTACCTCATCTGCACATTGTTTTGTTTTTGTTTTCTACGCCCCTATCCTCTTCTTGACGTCATTATTAACTACCTCTCATATCTCCTGCTCTCTGGCTTTAGTAGCCATGGTTTTGTTATTATTTGTCTCTTGAGCTTCATTTTTTTTCTCTTATCAGAAAAGTATGTCTGTTATACTAAAAACTCTTACGTCGTGGAGAGGTAATTTAAATTAATCGTTGGTACAGTTATGACCAATTTCATTTTCAGTTGTGTGGTGTACGGTGAGCGGATGGACATATAATATAATTTATTTTTAGATATAGATAAATTTGACGACGTGTTCACATGCACCCACTGTGAACGGACATTTACAGCGTAAATTGGCCTTATCAGTCACACTCGCTACCGCCATAGGTAAAAGTTATTATGCCTTTTTAAAGCACAAACTATCATCTGTCAAGACGGCAAGATGCCAATGAAAAGATAAAGTTGTGGTTGAACAATACATTTACTTCATATTTCTTAGTGCTGTAACAGCAGTGGTCGAACTATAAATTTAACTGCTATTTCTAGACACAGGTAATGTAGTGGATGGACATTAAATACAACTGCTACTTCTAGACACAAATAAAGTAGTGGCTGAATATTAAACATTATAGATATGTCTAGACACAAATAAAGTAGTGGCTGAATATTAAACATTATAGATATGTCTAGACACAGATAAAGTAGTGGTTGAATATTAAACATTATAGATATGTCTAGACACAAATAAAGTAGTGGTTGAATATTAAACATTATAGATATGTCTAGACACAGATAAAGAAGTGTTTGATCATTAAACATTATAGATATGTCTAGACACAAATAAAGTAGTGGTTGAATATTAAACATTATATATATGTCTAGACACAAATAAAGTAGTGGTTGAATATTAAACATTATAGATATGTCTAGACACAGATAAAGTAGTGGTTGAATATTAAACATTATAGATATGTCTAGACACAGATAAAGTAGTGGTTGAATATTAAACATTATAGATATGTCTAGACACAGATAAAGTAGTGGTTGAATATTAAACATTATAGATATGTCTAGACACAGATAAAGTAGTGGTTGAACAGTACATGTAACAGCTATTTCCAGTAGCCTTTGAAAATTAAATTTTAATATTTCTACACACAGGCAAACTAATGTTTGAACATCAAATATTACTTATATTTTTAAGCATGACTAAAATAGTTGTTTGGACATTAAAAACAACTGATATTTCTAGATAAGAGCAATTAATGGCTGAGCATTAAATATTATTGATATTTCTAGACATACATACACTTAGCAGGACTAGTATATTGTAAATTATACTTTACGGTGTAAAGGTGTTGGGTTGCAGTCTCTGTGTCCACATGGAACACGGTGGTAATATAGACTCTATGATGCTGACCAGATGTACGTTTCTATAATCTCTCGTATCCTTGTCTGTGTGTCTGCTCCGTGGCGAAGGATTTACGGACGTAATTCTTAATCCCGCATACCGTGTTCGATCAAGACACAGCTGCCAGCGGTTTGACAGCAGAACGCCTTGAGTTGGTTTTTTATGAACTGGTATGGGTGCCGGCCGTTCAGAAAGCAATGATAAACTACTGAACGTAAACTTGCCAAGATATCAAGAACAGCAAAAAAAAAAAAAAATTATGGAGTTGAATGCGATGTCCTATAAAGGATATGCAACTAACTTTTAAACGCTGTGAAGGTCCCCTCTGGACGTTGTGTTTGTGCCTGTAGACAATGACATATCTACAACCTGTGGAGGACACACGACTAGCCTGGAGCTATTTCCAGCCAGTTCGTACGTGCTGTGTTGAAACTAATTCCAATTCCAATTCCAATTTTCCCCCAAAAAAATCCAAATTCGGTCTCGTCTAACCTGCTTCCTCAGAGGTGGTTATTGTTGGGAGCCGTGGTTTTTGTGGGTTGTTAGTCCTAATTCTTACTGGTTTTATTGGTTCCGCTCTGTTCGTCGGATAAATTTATTTTGTGCTATCTGATTGTTTTCTTTGTCTTGTGTTGGTTCTGATAAAGACCGGACCTTGGTCGGGCCTAGTGGGGCCCGCATTCTTTTGTTTGTTGGCTTCTTTTCTCTATTAGCACTGCTACGTGTTATTCTCATCGGGGCTGATCCCGGTCATGTCCAGTCCTCATAAGGACTCGATGTAGGCAAAGGCAGAGCATTCAAGTGCAAGTCACAAGTTGTCCCCCAGGTCTGCGGCCCGAACTCCTTTACGTTTGGTTTATGGCGTTTTTCATCGTCACGTAGATGAAACATGCCTTCATGTATCCTTATATGTCTCCCTCCGGATGTGAAGTTCCAGTAGCAGTCTTCCAAACCGTGTTCCGTGACAATAGATAGGGAAATGGGATCTCACCAACACAATTACCATGGATCTGGTACTGTTGTACTGGGTTGGGAATACAGTTTCTACAAAAACCTTTTCCTGATAGGAATATATTCACGTCTGACTATTTTCTTATTTATATTACAACTTTCACAACCTGCGAGTTAGTTATTCTATATCAAAATCATCATATCCTGTGAGTACAATTTCTATGCCAAGCTCATCACGACCTCGGAGTTAATGATCTATATCAAAATCGTCATGATCAAAGAGTTATATATATGCAAATATTGCCGTTTAATGAGTTAATTATCTTGATCAAACCTTCCATTCCTGAGAGAAAGTTACATGTATTATTACATTAAAGACCTAAGAGCTAATTATTCGTTAGTCATCGTTAGTCGCGGTTCCAACATCACAGCAAAGGGTTGTCCCCATTATGATCCGTTGCCGTGCCAGTGAATAACGCATAAAAGGTTCCTCACTGTCCCATGTGAAAAGGGGAAAAGACAGGAGCTCGAAAACAACGGCGCGCTCAGGCATACTGTACCTAATGCAGACAACCAAGAACGTCACCACAAAAGTCCACTATGAAACATACAGTTCATCCTTGATGGAACTGGCAGTCACTTTCCCAACCAGATGTTCACCTGCAAATTCTCAATGTTTCTAGATGTTGTGTTCCGTTTCTGGATGTTTTCTAGCTAGCCACGCAATTTTTCTTCATACAACCAAACAACCTCTGACAGATGTAAAAACATTTCACTGTACATACTGCCGTCGCCTGAATGCCAACACAAAAGTACAGTGCGGCAGTCACTTTCCCAAACAGATGTTCACCTACAAAGTCTCGATATATCTGGATGGTGGTGTTCCGTTTGTAACAGTATGATTGTTACAAGGCTACATGCCTGGTGTCAGAAAGTTGAGGCTGATTAAAGAAAGAAGGTTACTAAATGGGATTTTCCGTAAAAGGAATGCTACCTAAAACGCACGAAATGGTCATCACCCTGACGTAAAGAAAAGTAAGAAATACGTAGAGTGGTAACCACAACACGCGGGGCAGTTACGATCTCTATGCCATAAAAGAAGCCGCACAATGGTTCGATTTGGATTCCACCAGAGAAGATAGTTATATGTCACCTGAAGGGAAAGAAGGTTATCCAACTGTTTTAAAATGTTATCCGAGAAGAAGAGAGTAAATACTATTCCGAATATTATTTCAAAGCGTAAAATAAAGTAAAATGGCCAACAGGCGACTTTTGTGTACAATTGTGAAATTTGGAATATAATTCTAAATTGAGAGAAACTTCGGACAACCCGAAATCAACCATGCATTTTGTAACTGGTCTTTTCCTACAAGTTGAGTGGCGATTCAGCATATTGTTGTATTGTGAGATTGAGGAACTAACCCCGGGAAGAAATAATTTTAAAAAGAAACGAGAAAACCGACAACTGGTCTTAATGTCAGTATGTGCAAGTTTATTGCATTTCGTTATTGTAGTTAATTGACAATTGATCAAACTGTCGCAGTACCTATAACGAAATAAATCATGGCAGGAAGCTTCACTAATACACAACACAAGACGGCCTCAAAGATTTGTCTCGCACACCCTCGTTACAACAACTGGTCACATCGGGGTGGCGAAGTTGTGTCCTGTGAGATGTTTCTTGATGATTTCCAGAAAACCACGCCATTTTTGTCTCCGAAATGTACTTTTCGCAGCAAATCAACCTCGAACAGATGTAAAGAAACATTTCACTGTACATAATGCTGTCGCCAGAATGCCAACACAAAAGTCCTCCTCGAAAACTCAGTTCATCATCGATGGAAACGGCAGTCACCAGAATAAGCCACACATTTCTGCATAAGGCAAGAAATACTGGTTGCTTCTGCGACACACCAGCCGCCATACATGCAGATATTTCTAGATATTGCCGTTTCGTTTCTAGATGTTATCTAGCCAGCTACACCAATTTTCGATCATGCAGTTCACTCCACAACACTTGGACAGATGTAAGAAACATTTCAATGTATCTCCAGAATGCAAACACAACAGTCCACCACGAAAGCACAGTTTATCGTCAAAGGAATAGGTAGTCAAACAGAAGACCTGCAGCTACACATTTCTGCATACAGCATAAAAACCCGATCAATTCTGGGACATAGCCAGCCGCCATTGCTCTGAACATGCAGTTCACGATCCACAACGCCGGGCAGATTAAAAGAATTTCACACGAAATTCACAGTTCACAGTGTCGCGCCACGCACTCAACTCAGTAGCAGGGCGACGGAACCATAAACTACCATACCAACATGAGGAAACTGCGAATGCAACGGCAGCCACGAGTTAAACACCCAGAGGCCTTACCCGTTTCATCGCTTATCCTCTATGTTCGTGACCGGAAGTCTAAGAGTTAATTATCTAAATGAAAACATTCATGAAGTGATAGTCAGTTTTCTAGGCTGGTACATTAAAGAAAGTGAGTTATTTATCTGTATGAATACGACTTCGTCCTGTGAGTTAAGTATCTTTATCTCATCCATGACGTGTTGCGAATTAACTATGGTAATAGAAACAACCATGTCTAAAGATTCAATTATTCATATTCACATATTGACACCTATATTCGTATCCATATAAAAATCTTCACTATGTGCGCATTCTTTATTTATATCAAGGTTGTAACGTCCCGCATATAAATCGTCTACACAAAACGTCACAATCTGACTTTTTATTTATTTAAAACGCTTCACGTAATGTCATCTCCTGTGGATTAATTATCTATATCCAAATGTACATTCCCTGTGATGTAATTGACTTCATGCAAACTTCACTTTCCTTGAGATACTTACAGAGTGCGCTAGAAAAATGTATACACATGAATCGCCCACCAGTGTAAATAGAATCTCAGTTTCGATCTTTGAACGTGTTGTTTACGTCATCATGTTAAACATATCATCCAACACATTGTTACCACAATGCGTCCTACAAATGGTGTAATATGACAAATTGTGATGAAGTTATTACAATAATATACTCAATTAAAATGCGATTACATTTAAACTGGTGGGCGATGACTGTGTATACATTTTTTTCTGGTGGACACAGTATATACAGGCAAACCCCCACGTGCCACAGACAGTGTATCAACAACGATCGGTCATAAACTAAGTCATCACATCTTTTTTGTAAGTGAATATTAATGTAGGGAAAAATTTTTGACACAAGATAGAAATCCGAGAAAAATTGCTCATTTCAAGTGTTGAATATATCTATTTAGTGGGTATGAGATTGCAAAATTGAAGTGTTGAATATCCAAATACTTTGTATGAAATTGTACTACATTTGAACAGTTAGAAGAACTACAATAATCCGTTGCAATAGAGAGTGTAACAATCAATCAATAATGTGCCAACGCGGAAAGCGTGGGCGGTCATGACTCGCCATTTCACTCGATCATCAGAGTCGTGGGTCAGTGTAGCGAAACGCCAGTGGCCCATGTCCTTATGCATTCTTTTATTTTGGGTAAACAGGGGGAAACGGCTTTCGGAAGCTCTCAGTTCTCTTGTTCGCTCAAATCTCCATGAAAGATGGTTCTTTGGGTTATCTTCATACCACAATCTTTACATGGAGCGAGTATATATTTGTCTTTCCTTTCGGGTAGACCCGATGGAACGCCTTGCGTCAAATGTGCACTGGTGCGGCTGCTGGTCAATTGATGGCCGTGCCAACACCTACCGTTTGATAGTTGCAGCATGTCAAGTGATTTAAAGATTACGACAGAGGTGCAACATACTACTGAGGTAGTGGAAAGGGTCCTCTTCTGTTGGACGTGACTAAATCGGACAGTATCCACACAGCTTCTGTGCTAGAGCCAAATACGTCTGATGAAGCCAGGTCAATGTATTAGCCATATCACACATGGTGTGCCTAACTCTGAGAGAGAGGCAAGGGCATATCTTGAGGAAATGACATAGGCCCGAGAACAGTTGAATTCTGGGCTGAGTCTACGCATGATTATCCTGCATACCATGAGAAAATGACAATTTGCAGTAATGGTGCATCTCGGGTCCTTTCAGTGACATAGGCCCGAGAGCAGTTGATTTCTAGGCTGAGTCTACGCATGATTATCCGGCATACCCATTTTGTACCGGACATTGAAAGACACCTATCTATGTTAATTCCATGAACAATTCCCCTTATGGGAAACCATAATTCAATGGAAGTCCTCAAAAACCAGTGGATTTGATTCTACAGAAGCCTGTTGAACTTACACCCAAGTACCGGGAAGGAAGGAGATTCTGGCACACGTGGTGAGATGTATGTGGACAGATCGGACAGTATATGAAGCTGGGTCTGTGACTATGGCAACCTGAGGCTCTGTGCCTGAACTTTATCTGTGTTGTGTCTGTTTAGACCTTTCTGTGTTAACTGCCTTGATGTTTTTCTGTGCTGTCCTGTATTGATTTATTAAATCAAGTTTTAGTTTATTCCAACGAGCACGGTGTTATATATATGGATCAGCCAGAAGAACACGGCAGGAAATAGGTCCTTAGGTCGAAAGAAAGAGTGACAGTGAGTCCGGGGAAAACGGAGGAGGGTTGGCAGGTAAAGACCTATCCCAGCCAGGGCTATAAAGAGAATAATTTTGAAATATTGTGATAGGGCTATTTGGGACCCTCCACGTAGCTTGTTACAATTTCTCCTATGTAGCGAAACGCCAGTGGCCCATGTCCTTATGCATTCTTTTATTTTGGGTAAACAGGGGGAAACGGCTTTCGGAAGCTTTCAGTTCTCTTGTTCGCTCAAATCTCCATGAAAGATGGTTCTTTGGGTTATCTTCATACCACAATCTTTACATGGAGCGAGTATATATTTGTCTTTCCTTTCGGGTAGACCCGATGGAACGCCTTGCGTCAAATGTGCACTGGTGCGGCTGCTGGTCAATTGATGGCCGTGCCAACACCTACCGTTTGATAGTTGCAGCATGTCAAGTGATTTAAAGATTACGACAGAGGTGCAACATACTACTGAGGTAGTGGAAAGGGTCCTCTTCTGTTGGACGTGACTAAATCGGACAGTATCCACACAGCTTCTGTGCTAGAGCCAAATACGTCTGATGAAGCCAGGTCAATGTATTAGCCATATCACACATGGTGTGCCTAACTCTGAGAGAGAGGCAAGGGCATATCTTGAGGAAATGACATAGGCCCGAGAACAGTTGAATTCTGGGCTGAGTCTACGCATGATTATCCTGCATACCATGAGAAAATGACAATTTGCAGTAATGGTGCATCTCGGGTCCTTTCAGTGACATAGGCCCGAGAGCAGTTGATTTCTAGGCTGAGTCTACGCATGATTATCCGGCATACCCATTTTGTACCGGACATTGAAAGACACCTATCTATGTTAATTCCATGAACAATTCCCATTATGGGAAACCATAATTCAATGGAAGTCCTCAAAAACCAGTGGATTTGATTCTACAGAAGCCTGTTGAACTTACACCCAAGTACCGGGAAGGAAGGAGATTCTGGCACACGTGGTGAGATGTATGTGGACAGATCGGACAGTATATGAAGCTGGGTCTGTGACTATGGCAACCTGAGGCTCTGTGCCTGAACTTTATCTGTGTTGTGTCTGTTTAGAACTTTCTGTGTTAACTGCCTTGATGTTTTTCTGTGCTGTCCTGTATTGATTTAATAAATCAAGTTTTAGTTTATTCCAACGAGCACGGTGTTATATATATGGATCAGCCAGAAGAACACGGCAGGAAATAGGTCCTTAGGTCGAAAGAAAGAGTGACAGTGAGTCCGGGGAAAACGGAAGAGGGTTGGCAGGTAAAGACCTATCCCAGCCAGGGCTATAAAGAGAATAATTTTGAAATATTGTGATAGGGCTATTTGGGACCCTCCACGTAGCTTGTTACAGTCAGCTCAGTGTTCCGGTCTCAACCTAGCCATGTGACCAAGCCATCCAAGTATTTACTTCTTGGTCTTCCTCTTGGTCTGTTCCCTTCGATCTTGCCAGTCGTCACCAAGTTCTCCAATCCATTTCTTCTAATAACATGTCCAAAATATGTTGACTGTCTACGTCTAATTTCTCTAATCAATTTACGATTTTCATTTGTTTCCTGTGCCGGTCACCCTGGTCGAGGGATTAACAGCTTTCTCCATAACCCCGAATACTCTCGTGGTTGACGTGAGCGCACGAGAATTGGAAGCGGCTCGAGTCGCGACGGTGACTTATGAGAGTATGGAGCCGGTCGCTCAGAAAGTCGTGGCGTGCTGATGAGCATAATCTAGCCTAGGAATCAACATACAGCTGAAAGATGCTGGTGTTGACCGCAATATCCTGAAACAGGATGGAAACGCGGAAAACAAAAATTGTCTCCTGTAATACTTGGTCATTGGTTTATTTTCTGTCCGTTCAAAGCCACCCAAAGCCACAGAAGGCATGTGGTGAATGAAATTATGAGGGCAGCCGACAGATAGTTGTTGGTTATGGTCTCAAGTTTCTCGACGGTAGATAGAAGACCTCTTTCACGAGACAATGGCGTCTCCGTTCAGTATGGTCACTGCCATAGAAGAAAAGCAACGGCAAATTACCTTCTTTAAAAGTGCCTAGTTTATTATGATTCGCTTAAAGACAGATCATCGCAAGACAAGTGTAAAAAACATGTGTTACAAACAGCGAATTGTAATAGAATTTCTAGTTGCCGAAAAAGAAAATGCCATGTGCATTCACAAACGTGTATGTGCGGTGTACGGAAATTGTGCACCATCGGTCGCTGGGCTCAGAGAGTTATAACTTCAGCGAATGAATATACGGAACTGTGTGATATTCCACACTCTGTACGTTCTGTGGCGGCTACCAGCCCAGACAGGTTGAACAGTGCTGATGCCGTTATTCGTGATGACAGGCACATTACAATTCAACAATGGCTGCTAGTAGCCGCTGCTAGTAAACAAGGGAAGTTTGATCACAATTTCTAAACATCGTATATTAAATGGTTTGCGAAAGACTGGTTTCGCGAAGTCTCACAAATGAGCACAGGTTTCATAAGAAAACCAATTATTCTTAAATGTTTACACGATTCTAAGCTGAGGAAGGAAGCTATGTGTCAATGGTCGCTAAGATCAAACGACAGTCAATGGAGTGGTATAATGGTTAGTTGACGAAAAGAAAGAAATTCAAGACCGCTCCCTTAGCAGAAAACGTTATGATCACAGTCCTGTGGGACATTGATGGTGTGATGCTTGTGGAAAGGATGCCAAGATGTGAGACAATCAGTTCTGCTGCGTATATCAAAACACTATCCAATATCAATAAACAGTTCCACAGAGTTCGGCCTAACAAACTTTGAGCAGAACCGTTGCTCCCACACGACAATGCACGTCACAAACAAGATATAAACACGGGAAGTAAATGCTAAATTGGGCAGGACTACGCCATCATACACCTAATAGCACAGATGTGGCTCCCTGTGATTTTTATATTTTTGGTCACTTAAAAATACACTCTGTAGAATCATTATTGATCATGATAAGGCTGTTAGTCAGGCAGTAATGGCGTGCAGTACTTTTCTGTTAATTCACCCAAAAAGAAAACGGAATCCCAGTGTATGACATCACATCCAGGGTTTCCCAGTGTTGCGCCGTAGACCGGTGCGCAATTCTATCGGTGTGCAATGTTCTATGCGGCGGTGGTGCCGGTATTCTTGCGGTGGCCAGAATCGAACAATGTCCGAAAGAATGGTGTTAAAAACATCGAGCTTGTCAACTCTTGAGACCAGCAGTATATGAAAAGAATGAGATCTGTCTGTAGGGGAGACTTGAGCCTTGCTGCCATGTGCCTTGTCTCAGCGGGATGTCCTACCGACATGGTGAATGTCGGCATCTCCATCAGTCCTGACGCTCAGTCAGCGATAGCACCATGACATGATAATAAGAACAGCGTCTAGCAGAATGTCAGAGGCCATGATGCTGCAGAAAAGCAACGATACTCTGGCTTGTCGTGGACAGCTGCTGCTGCCAGTTCAAGAAAACTCATAATGATGAGACAGACAGACACACACACACACACACACACACACACACACACACAGTCACACAGAAAAAACGGTGGCCAAAGCCACATAAACACTGTGGGACAATTGAAACGAGCTGACACGCACTGTACCCGAACACAGAGGCGATCACCGTCTGTGCTAAATATAGCGGGTGAACCTAAATATAGCTGGTGACGTTTCTTTAGGGTAAATTAACATAAAAGTACCTGGCGTGCTTACGTGAGCAGGACAACACCTGGTACAGCCAAGGCATTCATGCACTTTTTTCGCTGTGATCTAGAATGCTTAGAGAAAATGTTCATGAATATTATTTATACATTTCCTTCATTTTAAGCAGTATACGAAATAAAAATACGTTGGAACTCTTTTTGACCATCCCTTGCAAATGCAATCATCCATGCCCTGGTATTCAAATAATACAATTCTCACACAGGGGCATCTAAGAGGGTGCTGGACTTTATCAACTATATCAGCGGTGAGTTTGACAACGAAATTCAGACCAAGGAACCCGGAGATGACCATGACTTCGTACGGTTCAGGGTATTACCAGTCGATGTCAAATGCTTACGGCCGGCAAGTGGACATGTCTGTCTATTGTCTGGTTGTTTTATCCTAAGTGTGTTGATCTGCCAATATCTGTATGTATATGTTTCTTTCACTAGAAATATCAGACAAGTAAGTTCATCGGCCACATAAAGTGACATACCAGAGGAATTCGCATGAAAACCTAAGTATGATATAGTATATAATAATCGTAGTATTGTCTTATAAACTGTCAATATTGTTGTTAAGGCTGTCAAGAGTATGCAGCGCATGGCATCACGGTGCAGACGAACACGGTGACGTAATAAGGACTGTTTAAAAATGACCGCCCCACTTCTGATGCGCACGAAAGAGGACCAGCGTTTTGTTTTCTTTTTTTTTTTTTTTAAATCAGTGAAGGGATGGAACCAAAAGGAATTCATAGGCGAATGAAGGTCCAGTAAAAAGATGCATGTCTGCCAGTCCAGCAAGTGTATGAGTGGTGTAGAAGGTTCAAACCGGTGTTACTTGTGTGGCAAAATGTTCGCAACCGGGTCAGGCACATTTAGTAATGACCCCAGAGTCGATTTTTCTACAGGAATCCTAACACGTTATTGGCGCTGGATGCCTTGCATTGGACGCAGTAGTGACTACATCGAAACAATGATACATTTGTATAATAATAATACTTTACCTTTCCAGATTATATTCACCCCCCCCCCCCCCACGAAAAAAAATAATTAAAGTGTGTATTTGACACCCCCTCGTCGATAATGTTTAAAGGCTGGTATGGGGAGGGGAGGGGTGGGGGGGGGGGGTTCTGTGTAGATGTATTACCTATTAAATGATAAATAAGTCACCTGCTTCTGTAGTCTCCATGATGTCATTGAGCGAGATCGAACACCTTTCCCTGGAAAGAGATGGAATACAATTCTCTTGAAGGGGATGGAACACCCGTTCCTTGAATTAGATGAAACACCCGTTCCTTGAAGGAAATTGAATAAACGGTCTCTAAAGCGAGATGGAATACCCGCCCCTTGAGATAGATGGAACACACGTCTTTTGACAGAGAGGGAACACCCGTCTCTTGATGAAGATGAAATGCCCGTCCGTAGAGCCATATGGAGTACCCATCCCTTGAGAGAAATGGAACACTCGTCCCTTGAGAGGGATAGGACACACTTCCCTTGAGACGTGAAACATACGTTCCTTGAGAGAGATGGAATACCCGTGCATTGAAGGAGATGGAATATCCGTCCCTTGAAGGAGATAGAACACCCGATCCTTTAAGAAGATGGAATGCCCGTCTCTTGAGAGAGATAGAACACCCGTCTCTTGACCGAGAAAGAATACCCGTCCCTTCTGAGAAATGTAACTCCCGTGCCATGAGAGAGATTGGATACCCGTCCTTTGAGATAGATAGAATGCCCATCGCATGAGAAAATGGAACACCCGTCTCATGAAGAAGATGGAATACTTGTCCCTTGAAGAAAATAGGACACTCGTCCTTTGAAGGAGATGGAATGCCCATTCCTTGAAGGAGATGTAACACCCATTCCATGAAGAAGATGGAATACTCGTGCCTTGAAGGAAATAGAATACCTGTCCCTTTGAAGGAGTTGGAACACCCGTCCCATGAAGGAAATTGAATTCCCGCCCCTAAAGCCAGATGGGGTACTCGCCGCTTGAAGGAGATAGAACACCCGATCCTTTAAGAAGATGGAATGCCCGTCTCTTGAGAGAGATAGAACACCCGTCCCTTGACCGAGAAAGAATACCCGTCCCTTCTGAGAAATGTAACTCCCGTGCCATGAGAGAGATTGGATACCCGTCCTTTGAGATAGATAGAATGCCCATCTCATGAGAAAATGGAACACCCGTCTCATGAAGAAGATGGAATACTTGTCCCTTGAAGAAAATAGGACACTCGTCCTTTGAAGGAGATGGAATGCCCATTCCTTGAAGGAGATGTAACACCCATTCCATGAAGAAGATGGAATACTCGTGCCTTGAAGGAAATAGAATACCCGTCCCTTTGAAGGAGTTGGAACACCCGTCCCATGAAGGAAATTGAATTCCCGCCCCTAAAGCCAGATGGGGTACTCGCCGCTTGAAGGAGACAGAATATCAGTCCGAAGACCGAGTTGGATTACCCGTCCGTTGGTGAAATAGATGTAACATCTTTCCATAGAGCGACATGGAATACACGCCCGTAGAGCGAGATGGACAACCCGTACCTTGAATGCGATGGAATACCCGTCCCTAGAGTAAGATGGAATACCCATTTAGCATCCCGATCACTATAAAATGAAATTACAGGATCGCTTTGGTATATCTTGGGAACAAACACACCTTAAAGGCTTAATTTGCAGTGACACACACATTACGATATAATTAAACAGACAATTTAATACCTAGTTGGCTGCAGACCAGTGTTAATGTAACAATCAACACTTAGCCAGAGACTCACGACACAATCAGTGTTGGTAACAATATCAGTATGGTAGGCTGGGCTATGTTAAACTTTATACTTCAGGACAAGCTCTGGTCAAGACACGGGTGTAGTTTGTCCCCGACCCCTTAGACACCTCGACTCTGCTTTCTCACACTCACTCAACCTAGAGACGATTACCTCAAGGGGCTCAATCCCGACGACAGAACTCAACTCTGGTAAAGTCATTTTGAAAAGCAGATAGTATATTATACACAAGAGTATAGGAGAGGACAAGTTGAGATGGAGGAAGTGGTTATAGCAGCTAGATAGACAGAGAAAGATCAGCATTAGACGGTCAGTTGTGTCATCACTAGGCACCTGCGGTTCTGGTTAGTACATCTGGTCGCCATGGGTAGCTCACCAGATCTCCGAAGACCCTCCTTCCCGTAGCGTAGAGTGGCAGACTGGTAGGAGGTTGCACCCTTTCTTCGGACAAATGATCAGACTCCAATGGTAGACGTGGTTGACTATCTGAAGTCGGGGGACTTCTGAATAACGTACTGTTCAGATGGTTTGCTGTAGACCTCGTGGACTACTGCGTGTGGTAGCTGTCCCGACCCAGCACTGTTCAGACTAAGGGACCACCACAGGTTCAAAGTGTCGTCTCAAACAAGTCTTGAAGACGCACCGTTACGTCGGAGCATCGACGCTCTTAGAGTACAATGTCTGTGTCGGCATCATCGTGGCCTGGTAAGTTAACATGTGAGCCATACTTGGATATGTAGAACAATAATTCTTACCTTAAAGGAGCTGTAGTGAATGTGGTTTGATGGAGGGATCATCACACCTGGGATTATTAAATGGCGAAGGGAACTTCATAGGCCGGAGCCCAGTGCGCTGATCCAATAGTGGGGATGCGTCATGGTCACTGGGGTCGGTTGCTATCGCTGGTCCCCCTTCCAATATTCATCTCAGGCTTCTTCAGACTTCACCACCAGAAGATTGCGCCTGTAATTAGAGGATCTTATTAGAGAACCTGCAACAACCCATTGGTAAATGTCACTTGAACGAAGCCGACAAGCCCTCAGCATTTGGTAGACATATTAGCTATGTATTACTTGACTCTGTTCTGCCGAGAGAGAGAGAGAGAGAGAGAGAGAGAGAGAGAGAGAGAGATAGAGAGAGAGAGAAAGAGAGAGAGAAAGAGAGAGAGAGAGAGAGAGAGAGAGAGAGAGAGAGAGAGAGAGAGAGAGAGGAGAAGAATGGAAGACTTGAGTGAACTGGACCATCATCCGTCAGGCAGATCCTTGATCAACTCCCTCTAGGGAGGCTGTCACACGTTTCTCTTGATGATAATATCACGAAGTTCTCACGATGATACTGTTCATGATATTGATGATAAGTTTTGTGTGATGGTCGTTGTCTAGGTAACGATGTTCATGGTGTGTCAATGGAGATATCTGTCTTGCAATGTAACTCACCCCCGCAGTGCATATTCACCAGGCATTAACCAAGATTCCGTTGGCGCACATAATCCTTTATTACAAAAATAAGACGGACAAACGGAACAGGTTTATACATCCAGAAACATAACGTAATCCATAGAATATAAATATCCTCCTCACAATTTAACCAGCACACATCAATGCCTTCTCACGGCTGGCTTCTAATCTCAATCCACAAGACAGGTAATCCAGCTACTATCCACGGCTGGATTTTTCCACAATACAACCCACACATTGGGTTGGAGCCACTGCTCAACTATAGAACCCACTCTGGGTTTAGGCCCACACTCAATACAGAACCCACTCTGGGTTCAGGCCTGTCTTCACAACTAGAAGAACAACACAACACGGAGCTCTCTCTTAAACGACCCGACCCGCAGTCGGTCTCTTCTCTCACTGACTTTTTAGTCTCCTCACTTCACACAACACACAACTCTCTCTCGACCCATCCCCCCCTGGGGATTTCCACTCATATCCGCCCCATTATTTCTGAGGGTTGATTGTTTTCCTCGTAGCCAGGTCAGTCAATTTACTGTCTCCCCCTCTCATCTCCATTCTTCCTCCTGCCCGGTCACTCAACTCAATGTCAGTGACCCAGGCTTATGTCATTACCCGCCTCTTAAAAGAAAACTTCGTTTTCAAATATTGGGAGACTCAAACTTACTAAACATGTGACCCAGACATATAGCCTGGGTAGCCCTAAGTATGGCTGCACCTTACTCTAGCTACCACACTACATAATACATCAAATGCACATCTATATTCATCACACATAAATACAACCATCTATCTTGTGTATCAATGCATGAACTAATACATCACATAATAATAATAATACATCATAGAAACGCATTATACTTATGTACCCACAGGTCTCTTACTACTTCACGACCCCACAATACTATTTGTGTACCGACCCTATATCAGGTGGTTCTGTTCTTGCATTAACCCACCTCTGATTCCTGTCGATGCTGTGTCTACCTTTCATGTACCCATGACTCATGGTACCTCTACAATTACAACATCTGTTTGCTATCCCTAGCCCTGGGTCAGTAATGTCGCGAAAACTCTTTTGACCTGACTCCACTTTCCTATCTGCATATTGCACCGTTACACTTGAGTCTCTGTTTAGTCTGAACTCTTTATTCAATCTTGGCCCATATACCTGGCACCTTGCTTTCTGCTGCATACGCCTTATGCCTATGTGCCCTGCACATGCACTATCCTGAGCTGTTCTAGTATATCGGTCTCTATGTGCTAAAGGTACTGCTCCTTGCCCACGTGCAGTTCTGCTATCTGAAAACCTGCGTGTGAGACCATTGTTCTTCCTCTCGGAGCACCATCTACCTTTCTTTGACTGCCTATGTTCTACTCTCCTACACCCTTGGGAACATTTGTTCAGAGTAGTATCTTGTCTCTGGGAGTCACTAGCACTATATTTGGGATCCATTCTCATCTGCTCAGCTGTACTATCCTTGTCCTGAGTTCCTGTGTCTACTTCAAGTGCCTCTTCTACCTCATCTATACTCTCTAATTTAGGTTCTCTTGTGGTAACTACCTCGTTACTGCATACACTATATTTTCGGTCCCAATCAACTACTTCCTCTTCTGTACAATCTTTAACTCCTATAACATTTCCTATGATCAAATCAGCCACTGGTGAGTCCAGAACACAATCTGTCACTCTTCCAGTGATATATGGTGTTTTTACTGTTATTATGGCTACTGGGTAGAACTCTACTGTGCCGTTGAATGTTATGCATCTAATCTTTTTCCCTGTATAATCCGAGGGATCTATTAAACTTTTCCTCACTCCGATAGACGTACATCCGGAATCCCTAATTGTTAACGCTGGCCTATCATTAACAAACCCATGATGCATCTTCAGACTTCCTCCTTCATGCACTGCTGATCCTGCTTTAACTGTGTGACCACATATTAAGACTGGCTGACCGTCTTTTTCAAAAAGAGGTTTGCACCCACTACAATCTTCATTGTTCAGCGTCTCAATTACTTGTGCTGCATTTGAGTGCTCTGTTTCTCTCATCCTACATTGATGACTGACATGACCATTCTTTCCACATTTGAAACAAGTAATCTCCCTTTTTGGGTTGTTCGTTGGTCCATCTGATGGTTGTGCATCACACTGTGCTGCCTTGTGTCTCCAGCTCCCACAATTCCAACATCCGGCATAATTTTGACGTCTCTGGAAGTTCCCTCTTCTATATGGGTACCGTCCGACTCTACCAACATTGTTTCCTCGGAAACCATTGTCTTGAAGTTCTTGCTGCTCACCTTTCTGTGCTGAATCCACACTTTTCGCCCTTGGTCTGATAACTGGATTCTGGTTCTGTTTAGTGTACGCTGCACAGACTATTTCCTCACTCATTAGTTTCCCAATAGATACGTTAGGATGTGCAGTCATGTAGTTTTGCCCTAACTGAGACATTGTGTCTATGTCCTTTGGCTTCCGTTCCTCAAAGAACGCCACTAAATTAGAATTGCATGCAGATACTACCTTGTCTCTTAACATTAGATCTACTAATTTATTAAAATCTTTCCCTACTTCTGCAAGCTCCATCCATTTGTTAAATGTGTTCTTTGCTGTGTTAACAAAGTCTGTGAAATCTTGATTTGTCTCTGGCCCTAACTGTCTAAACTTTGTCCTATATCCATGCTCAGTTAGTTGGAACTTTGTCAGCAAACGTTGACGTAAGATAGTGTAGCTGTTCCTTTCTTCTACAGGTAAATTGAACATGGTGTCTAGTGCCTTGCCCGTAAGAAGCTCCCCTAGTCTAATCGCATACTGGTCTTCGGGGATGCCTAACACTTTCGCTGATGCCTGATATCTGTCAAGATAAGCTTCAAGGTTGTCTCGGTCCGTAAAGTATGGCAGTTTTAATCTCTGTGACGACTGCGAAGGTCTTCTGCTTTCCTCACTTTGACCCTTCGAAGATAGTTCTAGTTTTTTAATAGCAATTTCCGCTTCCATCTTAATCTTCTCTTTCTCAATTTCCACTTTCATTTGTGTCTCTTCCTGTAGACGCTTGTTTTCTATTTCAGCTAACTTTACTTGTGTCTCTTGGGTCTTTTGGGATAGATATATTCATGAGTTGTCAACATATTCAGACCACCTGTTTAGATGATTACTGTTAGTGAGCACTTTCCCATTTCTATTGTTGATCAGTCCACTGTGTTGACTATATTTTCCTTGCTATATTTCCGATGGCACTGTCAACATCTTTTCAGGTTTGCTTTCAATGTTGCTTCCTCTGCCTATCTTGCTACCTCATCTGCACATTGTTTTGTTTTTGTTTTCTACGCCCCTATCCTCTTCTTGACGTCATTATTAACTACCTCTCATATCTCCTGCTCTCTGGCTTTAGTAGCCATGGTTTTGTTATTATTTGTCTCTTGAGCTTCATTTTTTTCTCTTATCAGAAAAGTATGTCTGTTATACTAAAAACTCTTACGTCGTGGAGAGGTAATTTAAATTAATCGTTGGTACAGTTATGACCAATTTCATTTTCAGTTGTGTGGTGTACGGTGAGCGGATGGACATATAATATAATTTATTTTTAGATATAGATAAATTTGACGACGTGTTTCACATGCACCCACTGTGAACGGACATTTACAGCGTAAATTGGCCTTATCAGTCACACTCGCTACCGCCATAGGTAAAAGTTATTATGCCTTTTTAAAGCACAAACTATCATCTGTCAAGACGGCAAGATGCCAATGAAAAAGATAAAGGTTGTGGTTGAACAATACATTTACTTCATATTTCTTAGTGCTGTAACAGCAGTGGTCGAACTATAAATTTAACTGCTATTTCTAGACACAGGTAATGTAGTGGATGGACATTAAATACAACTGCTACTTCTAGACACAAATAAAGTAGTGGCTGAATATTAAACATTATAGATATGTCTAGACACAAATAAAGTAGTGGCTGACTATTAAACATTATAGATATGTCTAGACACAGATAAAGTAGTGGTTGAATATTAAACATTATAGATATGTCTAGACACAAATAAAGTAGTGGTTGAATATTAAACATTATAGATATGTCTAGACACAGATAAAGAAGTGTTTGATCATTAAACATTATAGATATGTCTAGACACAAATAAAGTAGTGGTTGAATATTAAACATTATATATATGTCTAGACACAAATAAAGTAGTGGTTGAATATTAAACATTATAGATATGTCTAGACACAGATAAAGTAGTGGTTGAATATTAAACATTATAGATATGTCTAGACACAGATAAAGTAGTGGTTGAATATTAAACATTATAGATATGTCTAGACACAGATAAAGTAGTGGTTGAATATTAAACATTATAGATATGTCTAGACACAGATAAAGTAGTGGTTGAACAGTACATGTAACAGCTATTTCCAGTAGCCTTTGAAAATTAAATTTTAATATTTCTACACACAGGCAAACTAATGTTTGAACATCAAATATTACTTATATTTTTAAGCATGACTAAAATAGTTGTTTGGACATTAAAAAACAACTGATATTTCTAGATAAGAGCAATTAATGGCTGAGCATTAAATATTATTGATATTTCTAGACATACATACACTTAGCAGGACTAGTATATTGTAAATTATACTTTACGGTGTAAAGGTGTTGGGTTGCAGTCTCTGTGTCCCACATGGAACACGGTGGTAATATAGACTCTATGATGCTGACCAGATGTACGTTTTCTATAATCTCTCGTATCCTTGTCTGTGTGTCTGCTCCGTGGCGAAGGATTTACGGACGTAATTCTTAATCCCGCATACCGTGTTCGATCAAGACACAGCTGCCAGCGGTTTGACAGCAGAACGCCTTGAGTTGGTTTTTTATGAACTGGTATGGGTGCCCGGCCGTTCAGAAAGCAATGATAACTACTGAACGTAAACTTGCCAAGATATCAAGAACAGCAAAAAAAAAAAAAAAATTATGGAGTTGAATGCGATGTCCTATAAAGGATATGCAACTAACTTTTAAACGCTGTGAAGGTCCCCTCTGGACGTTGTGTTGTGCCTGTAGACAATGACATATCTACAACCTGTGGAGGACACACGACTAGCCTGGAGCTATTTCCAGCCAGTTCGTACGTGCTGTGTTGAAACTAATTCCAATTCCAATTCCAATTTTCCCCCAAAAAAAATCCAAATTCGGTCTCGTCTAACCTGCTTCCTCAGAGGTGTTATTGTGGGAGCCGTGGTTTTTGTGGGTTGTTAGTCCTAATTCTACTGGTTTTATTGGTTCCGCTCTGTTCGTCGGATAAATTTATTTTGTGCTATCTGATTGTTTTCTTTGTCTTGTGTTGGTTCTGATAAAGACCGGACCTTGGTCGGGCCTAGTGGGGCCCGCATTCTTTTGTTTGTTGGCTTCTTTTCTCTATTAGCACTGCTACGTGTTATTCTCATCGGGGCTGATCCCGGTCATGTCCAGTCCTCATAAGGACTCGATGTAGGCAAAGGCAGAGCATTCAAGTGCAAGTCACAAGTTGTCCCCCAGGTCTGCGGCCCGAACTCCTTTACGTTTGGTTTATGGCGTTTTCATCGTCACGTAGATGAAACATGCCTTCATGTATCCTTATATGTCTCCCTCCGGATGTGAAGTTCCAGTAGCAGTCTTCCAAACCGTGTTCCGTGACAATAGATAGGGAAATGGGATCTCACCAACACAATTACCATGGATCTGGTACTGTTGTACTGGGTTGGGAATACAGTTTCTACAAAAACCTTTTCCTGATAGGAATATATTCACGTCTGACTATTTTCTTATTTATATTACAACTTTCACAACCTGCGAGTTAGTTATTCTATATCAAAATCATCATATCCTGTGAGTACAATTTCTATGCCAAGCTCATCACGACCTCGGAGTTAATGATCTATATCAAAATCGTCTGATAAAAGGGTTATTATATGCAAATTTGCCGTTTAATGAGTTAATTATCTTGATAAAAACCTTCCTTCCTGAGAGAAAGTTACATGTATTATTACATTAAAGACCTAAGAGCTAATTATTCGTTAGTCATCGTTAGCGCGGTTCCAACTCACAGAAAAGGGGTTGTCCCCATTATGATCCGTTGCCGGCCAGTGAATAACGCATAAAAGGTTCCTCACTGTCCCATGTGAAAAGGGGAAAAGACAGGAGCTCGAAAACAACGGCGCGCTCAGGCATACTTACCTAATGCAGAAAACCAAAACGCCCAAAAAATCCCTATGAAATCGTTCTCCTTGAGGGAAACTGGCAGTCACTTTCCCAACCAGATGTTCACCTGCAAATTCTCAATGTTTCTAGATGTTGTGTTCCGTTTCTGGATGTTTTCTAGCTAGCCCCGCAATTTTTCTTCATACAACCAAACAAACCCCTGCAGATGTAAAACATTTCACTGTACTACTGCCGTCGCCCGAATGCCAACACAAAAATACAGTGCGGGGAGTCACTTTCCCAAAAAGATGTTCACCTACAAAATCTCGATATATCTGGATGGGGGTGTTCCGTTTGTAACAGTATGATTGTTACAAGGCTACATGCCTGGTGTCAGAAAGTTGAGGCTGATTAAGAAAGAAGGTTACTAAATGGGATTTTCCGTAAAAGGAATGCTACCCAAAACCACGAAATGGTCATCACCCTGACGTAAAGAAAAGTAAGAAATACGTAGAGTGGTACCACAACACGCGGGGGAGTTACGATCTCTATGCCCTAAAAGAAGCCGCACAATGGTTCGATTTGGGTTCCACCAGAGAAAAATAGTTATATGTCACCTGAAGGGAAAGAAGGTTATCCAACTGTTTTAAAATGTTTTCCGAAAGAAGAGAGTAAATACTATTCCGAATATTATTTCAAAGCGTAAAATAAAGTAAAATGGCCAACAGGCGACTTTTGTGTAAAATTGTGAAATTTGGAATATAATTCAAAATTGAGAGAAACTTGGGAAAACCCCGAAATCACCATGCTTTTGTAACTGGTCTTTTCCTACAAGTTGAGTGGCGATTCAGCATATTGTTGTATTGTGAGATTGAGGAACTAACCCCGGGAAAATAATTTTAAAAAGAAACGAAAAACCGACAACTGGTCTTAATGCCCAGTATGTGCAAGTTTATTGCATTTCGTTATTGTAGTTAATTGACAATTGATCAAACTGTCGCAGTACCTATAACGAAATAAATCATGGCAGGAAGCTTCACTAATACACAACACAAACGGCCTAAAAGATTTGTCTCGCACACCCTCGTTCAAAAAACTGGTCACATCGGGGTGGCGAAGTTGTGTCCTGTGAGATGTTTCTTGATGATTTCCAGAAAACCACGCCATTTTTGTCTCCGAAAAGTACTTTTCGCAGCAAATCAACCTCGAACAGATGTAAAAAACATTTCACTGTACATAATGCTGTCGCCAGAATGCCAAAACAAAAATCCTCCCGAAAACTCAGTTCATCATCGATGGAAACGGCAGTCACCAGAATAACCACACATTTCTGCATAAGGCAGAAATACTGGTTGCTTCTGCGACACACCCCGCCATACATCAGATATTTCTAGATATTGCCGTTTCGTTTCTAGATGTTATCTAGCCAGCTACCCCAATTTTCGATCATGCAGTTCACTCCACAACACTTGGACAGATGTAAAAAACATTTAAATGTATCCCAGAATGCAAACAACAGTCCACCAAAAACACAGTTTATCGTAAAAGGGAAATAGGTAGTAAAAACAGAAGACCTGCAGCTACACTTTCTGCATACAGCAAAAAAACCCGATCAATTCGGGGACATAGCCAGCCGCCATTGCTCTGAACATGCAGTTTCACGATCCACAACCCCGGGGAAATTTAAAAAGAATTTCACACAAAAATTCACAGTTCACAGTGTCGCGCACGCACTCAACTCAGTAGCAGGGCGACGGAACCAAAAACTACCATCCCAACATGAGGAAACTGCGAATGCAACGGCAGCCACGAGTTAAACACCCAAAAGGCCTTCCCCGTTTCATCGCTTATCCTCTATGTTCGTGCCCGGGAAAGTCTAAGAGTTAATTATCTAAATGAAAACATTCATAAAGTGATAGTCAGTTTTCTAGGCTGGTACATTAAGAAAGTGAGTTATTTATCTGTATGAATACGACTTCGTCCTGTGAGTTAAGTATCTTTATCTCATCCATGACGTGTTGCGAATTAACTATGGTAATAGAAACAACCATGTCTAAAGATTCAATTATTCATATTCACATATTGACACCTATATCGTACCCATAAAAAAAATCTTCACTATGTGCGCATTCTTTATTTATTCAAGGTTGTAACGTCCCGCATATAAATCGTCTACACAAAACGTCACAATCTGACTTTTTATTTATTTAAAAAGCTTCACGTAATGTCATCTCCTGTGGATTAATTTTCTATATCCAAATGTACATTCCCTGTGATGTAATTGACTTCATGCAAACTTCACTTTCCTTGAGATACTTACAGAGTGCGCTAGAAAAAAGTATACACATGAATCGCCCCCCCAGTGTAAATAGAATCTCAGTTTCGATCTTTTAACGTGTTGTTTACGTCATCATGTTAACATATCATCCAACATTGTTACCACCCAAAGCGTCCTACAAATGGTGTAATATGACAAATTGTGATGAAGTTATTACAATAATATACTCAATTAAAATGCGATTACATTTAAACTGGTGGGCGATGACTGTGTATACTTTTTTTTTTCTGGTGGACACAGTATATAAGGCAAACCCCCACGTGCCACAGACAGTGTATCAACAACGATGGGTCATAAACTAAGTCATCAATCTTTTTTGAAAGTGAATATTAATGTGGGGAAAAAATTTTTTGACACAAGAAGAAATCCGAGAAAATTGCTCATTTCAAGTGTTGAATATATCTATTTAGGGGGTATGAGATTGCAAAATTGAAGTGTTGAATATCCAAATACTTTGTATAAAATTGTACTACATTTGAACAGTTAGAAGAACTCAATAATCCGTTGCAATAGAGAGGTAACAATAAATCAAAAATGTCCAACGCGAAAGCGTGGGCGGTCATGACTCGCCATTTCACTCGATCATCAGAGTCGTGGGTCGTGTAGCGAAACGCCAGTGGCCCATGCCCTTTATTTTCTTTTATTTGGTAAACAGGGGGAAACGGCTTTCGGAAGCTCTCAGTTCTCTTGTTCGCTCAAATCTCCATGAAAGATGGTTTTTTGGGGTTTTCTTCATCCCACAATCTTTACATGGAGCGAGTATATATTTGCCCTTTTCCCTTTCGGTAGACCCGATGGAACCCCTTGCGTCAAATGTGCACTGGTCGGCTGCTGGTCAATTGATGGCCGTGCCAACACCTACCGTTTGATAGTTGCAGCATGTCAAGTGATTTAAAGATTACGACAGAGGTGCAACATACTACTGAGGTAGTGGAAAGGTCCCCTTCTGTTGACTACAAAACCCGGGCAGTATCCACACAGCTTCTGTGCTAGAGCCAAAAACGTCTGATGAACCCGGTCAATGTATTAGCCTATACACATGGTGTGCCTAACCTGAGAGAGAGGCAAGGGGATATCTTGAGGAATGACATAGGCCCGATAAAAGTTGAATTCTGGCTGAGTCTAAAAGCATTATTATCCTGCATACCATGAGAAAAAACAAATTTTTAGTAATGGTGCATCTCGGGTCCTTTCAGTGACATAGGGCCCCAAGCAGTTGATTTCTAGGGTGAGTCTACGCATGATTATCCGGCATACCCATTTTTTACCGGCATTGAAAGACACCTATCTATTTAATTCCATGAACAATTCCCCTATGGGAAACCCTAATTCAATGGAAGCCTCAAAAACCAGTGGATTTGATTCTACAGAAGCCTGTTGAACTTACACCCAAGTACCGGGAAGGAAGGAATTCTGGCCACGTGGTAGATGTATGTGGACAGATCGACAGTATATAAAGGGGGGTCTGTGACTATGGCAACCTAGGCTCTGTGCCTGAACTTTATCTGTGTTGTGCCCTGTTTAGACCTTTCTGTTTTAAACTGCCTTGATGTTTTTCTGTGCTTCCTTGTATTGATTTATTAAATCAAGTTTTAGTTTATTCCACGAGCACGGTGTTATTTTATGGATCAGCCAGAAAAAACACGGCAGGAAATGGGTCCTTAGGTCGAAGAAAGAGTGACAGTGACCCCGGGGAAAACGGGGGGGGGTTGGCAGGTAAAGCCCTTTTCCCACCAGGCTATAAAGAGAAAAATTTTTGAATATTTGATAGGGCTATTTGGGACCCTCCACGTCTTTTTCAATTTTCTCCTATTAGCGAAACCCCAGTGGCCCATGTCCTTTGCATTTTTTTATTTTGGGAAACAGGGGAAACGGCTTTCGGAAGCTTTCAGTTCTCTTTTCGCTCAAATCTCCATAAGATGGTTCTTTGGGGTTTTCTTCATACCACAAACTTTACATGGACAGTTATTTTTGTCTTTTCCTTTCGGGGAGCCCATGGAACGCCCCTTTCGTCAAATGTCACTGGTGCGGCTCTGGTCAAATTTATGGCCGTGCCACACCTACCGTTTTTATAGTTGCAGCATGTCAATATTTAAAGATTACGACAGAGGTGCAACATACTACTGAGGGTGGAAAGGTCCTCTTCTGTTGACTGCTAAAAAGGCTATCCACACAGCTTTTTGTGCTAGAGCCAAAAACGTCTGATGAAGCCAGGTCATGTATTAGCCATTCACCTGGTGTGCTAACTCTGAGAGGAGGCAAGGGGATATCTTAGGGAAAAGACATAGGCCCGATAACAGTTTTAATTCTGGGCTGAGTCTACGCATGATTATCCTCATCCATGAAAAATGCAATTTCGTAATGGTGCATCTCGGGTCCTTTCAGTGACATAGGCCCAGAGCAGTTGATTTCTAGGCTGAGTCTACGCATGATTTCCGGCATACCCATTTTGTACCGGACATTGAAGACACCTATCAAATGTTAATTCCATGAACAATTCCCTTTGGGAACCAAAATTCAATGGAAGTCCTCAAAAACCAGTGGATTTGATTCTACAGAAGCCTGTTGAACTTACACCCAAGTCCCGGGGAAAAGGAATTCTGGCACACGGGGTGAGATGTATGTGGACAGTGGGACATATAGGGCTGGGTTGTGACTATGGCAACCTGAGCTCTGTGCCTAAACTTTATCTGTGTTGTTTTCTTTTAAACTTTCTGTGTTAACTCCCTTTGATGTTTTTTCTGTGCTGTCCTGTATTGATTTATAAATCAGTTTTAGTTTATTCCAACGAGACGGTGTTATTATTGATCAGCCAGAAGAACACGGCGGGAAAATGGTCCTTAGGTCGAAAGAAGAGTGACATGGTCCGGGGAAAAACGGAGGGGTTTTGGGGGTAAAGACCTATCCCACCAGGGCTTAAAGAGATAATTTTTAAAAATTGTGATAGGCTATTTGGGACCCTCCACGTCTTTTTACAGTCAGCTCAGTGTTCCGGGCTCAACCTAGCCTGTGACCCCCCCCATCCTATTTACTTCTTGGTCTTCCCCTTGGTCTGTTCCCTTCGATCTTGCCAGTCGTCACCAATTCTCCAATCCATTTCTTCTAATACATGTCCAAAATATGTTACTGTCCCACTCTAAATTTCCTAATCAATTTCATTTTCATTTGTTTCCTTCCGGTCCCCTGGTCAGGGTTAACACTTCTCCATAACCCCAATACTCTCGTGGGTTTACGTGAGCGCCGGAATTGGGAAACGGCTCAGTCGCGCGGTGACTTATGAGAGTATGGACCGGCGCTCCGAAAGTCGTGGCGTGCTGATGCATAAACTAGCCTAGGAATCAACAACCCCGAAAGATGCTGGTGTTGACCGCTATCCTAAACGGGTGGAAAAAGCGGGAAAACAAAATTGTCTCCTTAATACTTGGGCATTGGTTTTTTTTCTGTCCTTCAAAGCCACCCAAAGCCACAGAAGGCATGTGGTGAATGAATTATGAGGGCAGCCGACAGATAGTTGTTGGTTATGGCTCAAGTTTTCTCGACGGTAGATAAAAAGCCCTCTTTCACGAACAATGGCGTCTCCGTTCATAGGGTCACTGCCATAGAAAAAGAACGCAAATTCCTTTTTAAAGTCCTGTTTTTATATTCGCTTAAGACGCCCTCGCAAGACAAGTGTAAAAAAACCCTTGTTACAAACAGCGAATTGTAATAGAATTTCTATTTTGCCGAAAAAAAAATTTTCCATTGCACCCAAAAAGTGTGTGGGGTTCGGAATTGTCACCATCGGTCGCTGGGCTCGGGGTTTTATAACTTCAGCGAATAATACGAACTGTGTGATATTCCACACTCTGTCTCTTTGGCGGCTACCCCCCAACAGGTTCTCTGATGCCGTTATTCTTTATGACGGCCTTCAATTCCCAAAAGGCTCTAGTACCGCTGCTAGTAAACAAGGGAAGTTTTTCACTTTCTCATCTATATAAATGTTTGCGAAAACTTTTCGCGAAGTCCCCACTGAAACAATTTCATGAAAACCAAATTTTTCTTAATTTTACACGATTCTAAGCTGAGGAAGAAGCTATGTGTCAATGGTCCCCTAAATCAACGACAGTCTGGATTTAAAATTTTGTTGCGAAAAAAAGAAATTCAAACCGGCCCCTTACAAAAACGTTATTCACAGTCCTGTGGGACATTTGTGTGTGATTTGTGGAAAATGCCAAGATGTGAGACAATCAGTTCTCTGCGTATATCAAACACATCCATATCATAAACATTCCCAGTTTTTGGCCTAACAACTTTGACAGAAACCCTTGCTCCCACACGACAATGCCTCACAAACATTAAACCGGGAATAAAAGCTAAATTGGGCGGACTACGCCATCATACCCTAATAGCACAGATGTGGGTCCCTGTATTTTTAAAATTTTTGGTCACTTAAAAATACACTCTGTAGAATCATTATTATCATGATAAGGCTTTAGTCAGGCAGTAATGGCGTGCAGGGACTTTTCTGTTAAATTTACCCAAAAAGAAAACGGAATCCCAGTGTATGACATCACATCCAGGGTTTCCCAGTGTTGCGCCGTAGACCGGTGCGCAATTTTATCGTGTGCAAGTTCTATGGGGGCGGTGGTGCCGGGATTCTGCGGTGGCCAGAATCGAACAATGTCCGAAAAAATGGGGGTTAAAAAAATCGAGCTTGTCACTCTTGAGACCAGCAGTATATGAAAAGAATGAGACTGTCTGTAGGGGAGGGCCTTTGAGGGCCTTTT
>JACEFZ010008206.1:0-96526 GCA_014155875.1 Cepaea nemoralis
AATTTAAAATTATTTTTTTTTTTTTTTGAAGATTTTTTTTGCGGTCGGGTTTCACCTGTGGCTCATGACTGTCCCTACCGGACGAGGATGCCCTAAGACAGCCATTAACGTCCTTCACTAACTTTAATATATGTTTTGCCATGAAGTCTTGGGAAGATAATGTGGTGGTTTCCCCTTGCCTTCCACATTCACATGGTGATCTTTTTACCTCTGCCTTTGACAGCCATTTCCGACTGTAAGGACAAGTGAGTGCCCTGCTCTGCTCAGCTGCAGAGTTGTCCACTTATTCCGGTGGATACACGGTCCCCAGAGCTGTGTTAGCCACACCGTTGTGTGTTTCCATCCTTTACCGCGGGGAGGTGCAGTTGGGATTGCAGTTTTTATATATATATATATATATATATATATATATATATATATATATATATATATATATATATATATATATATATATATCCATACATTGCATAGTCACAGGTACTGTACACGTAATCCCAAACACTCACGCTGCTGCCCAGTAGGCTCAGTCTTTAATACTTCGCCTCCGAATTACTTCCACTGAAACACACATCACGGAGTCCACTTAACTCCCTCACTATTCGAATTCCTCCCACTGAAACACACGGCACGGATCTACTTAACTCCCTCACTATTTGAATACTCCGACAGCTGACCCACACTGGTCGAGTCTCCACACTCGACTCCCTGAAACAACCCGAACCTCAGTCGGTCTCCACGTCCACTGCCAAAAAACTCACAACTCGGACTCCCGACCTCTCCTGTCGGTTCCCAACTTCAACTCTCCCCCAGTTAATGTTTGTCCTTGTCTTTTAAACCATTCTATGCCTTACAATGCTCCACAGGCAACACACAAACACTATCTCATCGCTCACTGTCTGTCCCTTCTTGCAGCCCCTCTGTCTTACACCCTTCCCCGTTTATCTTCGTATATTTTCTTTATGAGGTGAATGCCCTTTCCCCTCGTGAACTGTTTATATTGTCCGGACACTCACCT
Organism: Cepaea nemoralis; assembly: GCA_014155875.1. Lineage (NCBI taxonomy): Eukaryota > Metazoa > Mollusca > Gastropoda > Stylommatophora > Helicidae > Cepaea > Cepaea nemoralis. Next base: position 1,016 of record JACEFZ010008206.1, read on the forward strand.
TAATGTCAATTACCCCAGGCATGTGTCACTACCCCCTCCTCAAAAGAAAACATCGTTTTCAAATGTTGGGAGACTAATACTTATCAAATATGTAACCCAGACACATTGCCTGGGTAGCCGTAAGTATGACTTCCACTTACTCTAGCTACCACACTAAATAATACATCGAATACTCATAGTAAACTCCCATATTCCCCACACATCAATACAAACGACTTTCCATCTTGTGTACCAATGCATGATCTAAAACATTGCATAATAATCAACACATCATATACAACATAATGTTTGTGTACCCACAAGTCTATTACTAACTTCCCGATCTCACCAAACTATTTGTGTACCGACTCTATATCAGGTGGTTCTGTTCTTGCATTAACCATCCTCTGATTCATGTCGATGCTGTATCTACCTTTCATGTACCCATGACTAATGGTACCTATATATTTAAGACATCTGTTGTTCAATATTAACCCTGGGTCAGTGATGTCGCTAACACTCTTTTGATCTGACTCAACTTTCCTATCTGCATATTGCACCGTTATACTGGAGTCTCTGTTTATTCTGAACTCTTTATTCAATCTTGGCCCATATACCTGGCACCTTGCTTTCTGCTGCATACGTCTTGTGCATATGTGCCCTGCCCATGCACTATCCTGAGCTGTTCTTGTATATCGGTCTCTATGTGCTAAAGGTACTACTGCTTGCCCACGTGCAGTTCCGCTATCTGAAAATCGGCGAGTGAGAACATTGTTCTTCCTCTCGCAGCACCATCTACATTTCTTTGACTGCCTATTTTCTACTCTACTACACCCTTGGAAACATTTGTCCAGAGTAGTATCTTGTCTCTGGGAGTCACTCATTCTCCCCTGCTCTAATGTACTGCCCTTTTCCTCAGTCACTATGTCTACTTGAAGTGACTCTTCTACTTCAGCTATACTCTCTAATTTAGGATTTCTTTTGGTCACTAGCTCGTTACTGCTTACACTATGTTTCTGGTCCCAATAAGCTACGTCCTCTTCTGTATAATCTTTAACTCCTGGCACGTTTCCTATGATCAGTGACTGGTGACTCTAGCACACACGCTGTCACTCCTCCTGTGATATATGGTGTTACCACTGTGATCACGGCTACTGGGTAGAATTCTATTGTCCCGTTAAATGTTATGCATCTAATCTTTTTTCCTGTGTAATCTGAGGGATGTATTAACTTTTTCTAACTCCGATAGTCGTACATCCGGAATCCTAATTGTTAACGCTGGCCTATCATTAACGAATCCATGGTGCCGCTTCAGACTTCCTCCTTCATGCACTGCTGATCCTGCTTTAACTGTATGACCACATATTAAGACTGGTTGGCCGTCTTTTTCAAATAGAGGTTTGCAGCCACTACAATTCTCACTTTTAAGCGTCTCAATTACTTGGGCTGCATTTGCTTGCTCTGTTTTTCCCACCGTACACTGATAACTAACGTGTTCGGTCCCGCCACATTTGAAACAAATAATGTCATTCTTCCTATTATTCGTTGGCCCACTGGCCGGTTGCACATCACACTCTGCTGCCTTGTGTCTCCAGCTGCCACAATTCCAACAACCGGCATAAATATTTGGACGTCTCTGGAAATTCCCCCTTTTATATGGGTACCGTCCTACTCTGCCAAACTGGTTGCCTCGTGCCTCGAAAACCATTGTCTTTATGTTCTTGTTCCGCATATCTTTGTGTTACATCTACACTTTTAGATCTTGGTCTAATAACTGGATTCTGATCTTGTTTTGTATACGCTGCACAGACTATTTCCTCACTCATTTGTCTACCAATAGTACTGTTAGGATGTGCAGTCATATAGTTTTGCCCTAACTGAGACATTGTGTCTATGTCCTTTGGCTTACGTTCTTCAAACAAAGCCACTAAATTAGTATTGCATGAAGATACTACTTTGTCTCTTAACACTAAATCCACTAACTTATTAAAATCTTTTCCTACCTCTGCCAGCTCCATCCATTTATTAAATGTGTTCTTCACTGTATTGACAAAATCTGTAAAATCCTGATTTGTCTGTGGCCCTAATTGTCTAAACTTTGTTCTATATCCATGTTCCGTTAGTTGGAACTTTGTAAGGAGACGTTGACGCAAAATAGTGTAATTATTTCTTTCTTCCAAAGGTAAATCAAATCAAATCAAATCAACTTTATTAGGGTCACAAATTGGGCGCGCAGGCCCGTCTTACATTCGGCCCTTCCAATCACTCGTCTTTCGTTCATCAAGAGCATTATACATTTGCATAGGAATAAAAATAAACATTGTGAAATGAATGTTGTAAACATAAACAAGGCTAATTACCATGGTATGAAGCCCATCTCCCACCTATCCATACATCACCCCACCCAAACAACACCCCCACCTACCCACACACATGCGCACCAAGGGACACATACACACCCACACCTACCGACACACACGCACACCAAGGGACACATACATACCCCACCAACCGCCCCATCCCCCTCCCGCACATCCCCCACCCACACACACTGCCCTCACCTGATCCCCCAACCAAAACACACTCGCCACCCACAAACATTCCCCCACCAACCCACACATCCCACGCCCATCCACATTCTACCCCACACATCCTCTCCTCACCCACACCTCAAACCACCCTTCCCCCAGCCACATCTCCATCGACAACATATTCCCCACCCACACACAATCCCCCACCAACCCACACATCGCACATCCACATCCCCAAACCATACACACACATCCCCACCAACTGACATGTCTTTACCCCCCCCCCCCCCCACACACACACACACACACACACACATATCTCCCTAACCACCTATACATCCCCAATCCATTCACACACACACCACCACCCACACAACTTCCACCCACCCACACATGCCTTAACCTAATCCCCCACCACACAATCCCCCACCCGCACATCACATACACCCCCTACCACGCACTATTCCCAACCCACGCACCACACACACACATATCCCTCACCAACACATCCCCACTTACACACCACACACATATCCCCCAACCCAGATACCACAAAATATTCCCACCCACACCCACACACTTACCCATCTACCCCACATACCCCCACTCACACACCACAAAAATCCCCCACCCACACAATATCATCAACCAACACACCACACACCTCTCCCCACCCACACACGCATTCCCTACCCGTCCACCAACACACACTCACTCACACATCCTCCACTACGCACCCACACACCCCCACCAACCCACTCCCAACCAAACATCTCTCGATCACAATACCCCTACCCCCACACACATCCTCCACCCACTCACACATCCCACCCCGACACATACAACTCCCTCACCCACATACACATCCCTAAACCACTCACACACCCCAACCCACACATTCCCCATCCACATACACACATCTCCCACCCACACTCCCCCACATACTTCCACCAACCACCACAATCCCCTGCTCACCCACACATATACCCCACCCATACGCACATTCCCCACACCCATCACACACATCCCCCACACCACACACTATCCTCCACCCATACCACCACAAACATACCCTCCACCCACACATCATTCACACATCCCCCACCAACTCACCGCAACATATCTCAAACCCACACACCATACACTTCTCCCCACCCGCCCTTCCATCCCAAATCCACCCAACACAATCCCCTACCCACACAACCCCGCCTCCCACACATACTTCCTCAAACCATCCACACATCTCCACCCACATAAACACACATCCCCTGCATCCGTCCCATACACATATCCTCCACCCATACACACATCCCCCACACCCATTCCAACACCCCTACTTTCACCCCCACACATCCATCCACACATCCCACTAACACCCACAAATACCACTACCCACCAAAACCCACACACCCCAACCCATCCAAATGCATACCCCCACCCACACACCCCCCACCCACACATATCCCCACACTCACACACATCCTCCACATACACTCACACTTCCTCACATCTATACACATACAAAATGTCTCACGTTAGTATTGAAACTAGTATGAACAAACTCCCACACTTTACTCACACACATACACTGACACTTGTCATGAGCAGTCTCATAAAAATGTTAAACATGGAGAAAAATGTGTACATAAAATGTATGTGACGTAAAAATAGTGATGCTCTCTCTCTCTCTCTCTCTCTCTCTCTCTCTCTCTCTCTCTCTCTCTCTCTCTCTCTCTCTCTCTCTCTCTCTCTCACACACACACACACACACACACACACACACACACACACATTCACTCTCACGCTCACACATTCACTCTTCCGCTCATTCATTCACTCTCACGCATTCACTCTCCCGCTCATTCACTCTCACGCTCACTCATTCACTCTCCCGCTCACTCATTCAGTTTCCTGTTCACTCATTCACTCTCCCGCTCACTCATTCACTCTCCCGCTCACTCATTCACTCTCACGCTCACTCGTTCTGTCTCTCATTCACACTCACTGACTCACTCACTCAAACTACAGTAATGAACATGAGTTTATATTATGCATGATAAAATCAAATGGTATTTAACTGATAATATGACAGATGAGAATACACAAACATATGGATTCGCGTGTTACATAACATGCGTGTTACATGACATGAATCTGCTCAGCTCTCTCTCTCTCTCTCTCTCTCTCTCTCTCTCTCTCTCTCTCTCTCTCTCTCTCTCTGTATTCTTTCATATACACACACTCACACGCATGCACGCGCTCACACACACACACACTAATACATCAACTCTCCCACTGTCTCACTCTCTAACACACAATCCTTCACACACACACTCACTCTCTCAATCACACTCTCTCACACATACACATGAACGCATGCACGCACGCATACACTCCCTCACTCACTCTCACACATACACGTACGAATGCATGCACTGACACATTCCCCCACCATTTCTCGCTCAATCACTCTCTCCACACACGCATGCACGTGCGCACACACGCATTCACTCTCTCCCTCTCACTGACACCCACTTTCTCTCTCTCTCTCTCTCTCTCTCTCTCTCTCTCTCTCTCTCTCTCTCTCTCTCTCTCTCTCTCTCTCTCTCTCTCACACACATGTATAGTGAACAATTATAGTTAAACAATTATAATGAACAATTATACTGAACAATTATACCAGTAAATGAATTATGGTGGCATATAGTCGGTATGGATTAAGTATTGAAAGAGTTTTCGGTTAAATGTGTAGGGACTCATTGGAGTTTTCAGATCTGGAGGCAGATCATTCCATAAGTAAGCACCAGAATAGGCGAAACATGTTTTGTATAGGTCCAATCTAGGCTTTGAGACATGTAACAAATTTAAGCGCTTGCTGTTCATTGCATTAGATTGAATCAGCGGCAGAAGATACTCTGGGGTATTTTGAGATATAATTTTATTCACTAATTTGGCTTTGTTGAAAAGGAAGCGCTTTTGTAGTGGTAGAAGTCTTAGATGACTGTACACATTATTACTTTCAACGTGCTTTATGTCAGAAACCAGACGAATAGCGCGGTTTTGTAGAGAACATAGTCGTTTTAAATGTGATTTAGGGCAACCATCCCAAACTGTGGAACAGTAATCGAGATGTGATTGGATATAGCATGTATAGAATATTTTTCGTGTGCTTTCGTCCAGGAAGTGCTGAATTTTAGCAAGTTGGTAAACTTTTTGTGCTATTTTCTTGGTAAGAGCGTGAACATGAGAGCTCCAGTTCAAATGGCTGTCTATTAAAAGCCCTAGTGTTTTATGTTCAGTCACATTAACTATACGTAACGTGCCCATGCGGAGTTCGAGCGGTGATCCAGTTATGGCTAATGTCTGTAGTTTTTGTCTGGTCGTTATTAGCATGGATTTGGTTTTGTCGATGTTAATTTGCATGCGGTTTTCATTGCTCCATCTAGTAAGATTATCAAGTTCCCTTTGTAAAGAATTCTCTAATTCACTACGGTTTTCTTGACTAGTATATATAGTACAGTCGTCTGCGAATAGATCACAAGTTGTATTGATATATAAAGGAAGATCATTAATATAAACTGCAAAAAGCAGCGGACCTAGTATTGAGCCCTGAGGCACACCAATATTAAGCTGTGTGGGTCTTGATAGACAGTTGTTGAAGGACACGACTTGTTGCCTGTCGGATAGAAATGACGTAATTATGTTCACCATGTTGGTGCTTGTCTTCATTTGCTTTAGTTTTCTAATTAAAATATCGTGATATACCATATCAAAAGCTTTTTTAAAGTCTACAAACACCGCTCCACAAATTCTACCGTTGTTGATGTTTAAGTGCCAGTTATCGGTCATTTTTGTTAGAGCACTATGGCAAGAATATTTAGGTCGAAACCCAGATTGACTGTTAATTATTAGATCATTGTTAATTAAATGGTGTAACGTTATTTTATGAATGTGTTTTTCTAGTGGTTTTGATAGCGACGATAGTAAGGAAATAGGTCTGTAATTACCCAAAACGCTTTTATCGATTGAGCCATTTTTAATAAGCGGAAACACTTTAGCAATTTTAAATGCAGATGGAAAGTAGTTTTTGGCCAGGCACTGGTTATATATGAACGTTAAGGACTCGCTAATGACTGGTGCAGCACAACGAAGAATTCTATTACTGATACCATCTAGGCCGTGTGAGTTTGTTGATTTGAGGTTCAAGAGATATTTATAAACGTCTGCAACAGACATTAAAGGAATCTCAGCGGGAATATTTCTGGCGCACTTCTCCTCACAGAATGATGCCAGTGAACTTAAATTACACGATGAGTCTGGTATTGAAGACTTTAGATTCTCTATTTCTGATTGAAAGAACCAACTGAATTCATCGCATGTTATAGAATTTGGTATTGCTGATTCTGTAGGGTGTTTCTTATTGGTTAGCAAGTTAATAGCCTTCCATATATTTGTACTGTTTGAATTATCTACAATCAAATTTTTAAAATGATCTTTTTTTATCCTACGAATTTCATATTTAACTTTATTCCTTAGTCTGCGGTAATTGATGAAGTCTTTATTTTTGTGTGCTGTATCTCGCTCTCTCATGATTTCCAGCACTTCTCTAGTGACCCATGGGGATTTATGTTGATTTTTGACTCGAACTTCTTTGATTGGCACGTGTTTATCGAACACATTGTAGACTGTCTTCGTCCAGAAAGCTAATGCATCGTCCGGGTCAGGAAGTTGGTAAACGTGATCAAGGGCTGCTTTTCTTAAATCTTGCAACAATAAATCTTGGTTGAATGCTTTATAATTCCTAAATTTGATACTTACATGTTTATGTTTAAGAGGTTTGAACCCAATTCTTGACCATGTACAACATACCGGGTAGTGGTCACTAACTGTACAAACAGGAACAGAACATTCAATAATATTATCTGGACAAGTAACATATATATGATCAATTATAGTTGAGGATGTGTCAGTAACCCTTGTGGGACGGTTTATTAGTTGTTTGAAATTTGGTAAATTAAACATGGTGTCTAGGGCCTTATCCGTAAGAAACTCGCCCAGCCGCATCGCATATTCTCCTTCTGGGATGCCTAGAGTTTTCGCAGATGCTTGAAATCTGTCAAGATAAGATTTAAGGTTGTCCCGGTCTGTAAAATATGGCAATTTCAATCTCTGTTACGACTGCGAAGGTCTTCTGCCTTCCTCACTTTGCCCCTTGGAAGATAGTTATAAGTTTTTAAATGCAATTTGAGTTTCCATTTCTAGTCTCAATTGTGTCTCTTTCTCTTCCTGTAGACGCTTGTTTTCCATTTCAGCTAACTTTACTTCCTGTGGGCGTTTTTGTTGTTCCATTTCTACTTTCATTTGTGTATCTCTCTCTTCCTGTAGACGCTCGGCTTCAAGTTCAACCTGTCTCTGTTCTCTGTCAGCCTGTCTTTGATCTCGTTCCCATTGATTATATTCTTTCATTTTTGCTTCTGCAAACTCCTGCAAATCTTTTCCCTTCAGGCCCAACAGTTCACCTGCTTCAATATATTCCATTAAAGTAGGCATCTTGTACTTTTGGACACGTTGCTGTCTGTCAGCCAACTATAAATATAAAGACTCTGCTGCTAGTCTTTGTGTACCTACCCTAAGTACACCACCACTCACTGTGAACGTAAATTCGTAATCCTAATACTATCACTCTATACTCACCCAGTCACTCTACAAGTACTAGGTAGTGAGGGGGGAATATTACCTATACTCCCTCGTGTATATATATATATATATATATATATATATATATATATATATATATATATATATATATATATATATATATATATATATTGCCACAACGTAACTCCCGCAATTATCAAATTGGCAACGTCAACGTTGAAGCAATAATAATAAGCTCGAACTGTAAATGCGAAGAATCAACCGACGCCATTCCGATAGTGAAAGTACTTACACACACGTTTATTTGTGGTGATAGATCAATACAGTGGTCGTCCAGACCGTAAAGTTCCCTTTTAACACAGGGATGACATTACACAATATCTGCAAACTATATCCACGTATTATCTGACTTTACCTCGGATCGCCGTTTATCCCGCCATTCTCATCTGAAATATTGTCTAGGTATTCCGTGCCCACGGGTCTTCTAATCGATATTGACAATCTTCTCGTCAGACATCCTCCACCTGATAATCCTTACAACCAAAATCTCTGAACGCCCACGGCTCCACGAAATATGTCGCGCCTCAGCCGAATCACACAAGGTTCTCTCCGTTGTCCTTCTCTGTTGTCGTCTGACGTTCCCTGTTTCCAAATTTCCTTAGTTTCTTGTGGGGTTTTCCCTATATCATTTTTCTACCGCCTTTTCCGATGACGTCATTCTGTCTAAACACCATGTGGCAGTATGCCCCCCTCCCTTTTAAAATGATGAAATCATTATTTTTTCATCAAGAGAATTAACCTGACACATATCAGTGCAGACACAATGACTTTTATCGGACTAACAAGATGCTATGGACACCTATCGATTACCCACAAAATAAAAAAATTATATAACGGGCACGCCCTCCAATCTACACACCAACGGTAGATGTCGTGTATACAGCCCATGGGGAGGCTCTACTAACTAATCATAAAGATCAGTCCTTCATTTGTCCCTAAGGACAAGCGTCCTTCTCTAGGTCAAAACCTAGAGTAAGGGGACGTGAGGAATAAACAGGTACCAGTTGCATATACTATTGTCTTGTAACCATCTGTGCAGTTCTCGACTGCTATGTCGTGAATCTTTATCTCATCAAACGGGTAGGTGAGGTACCAGTATTATGACGTCATAATTTTAGGCGTAATCGAGGTAAATGCTCTTTAGAGACGTCATCATAAACTCTTTGTGTAGGTGTGGCAATAATGACAGAGTGACAATATGATATAACGGCGTATTTCATAATGTGGTGGCTATACTTGGCAATAGCGATCACAGTAAAATTGAAAACCTATGACTCATCATCATTAAGTACCAAATATAAAAAATACTAATAAGAATATGTAACTACTTAACTTTATGAACTGAAATTATATGAAAGAAAATATATATATAATTCTATGCTACGCATTAGCAATAAATTAATAATTAATTAATGAAATGAATAATGTTACTCAAGTAGTGATCACAAGGGTACAATTAATATTAACATATGTCGTTTCGCGACGAAAACCATGTCTATTTTCATCTACTGTATCCGTGTTCGAAACATATACTCTCATCAAGAGTCAGGTTTCGATCCTCGAAATATAACATACGAATATGCCGTACTAATATGACATAACATTATTTTAGAAATACAAACGATTTCTGATAATCCAGAAGTGTTCAGGTATAGTTCGTCAATTACCGCGCACATGGTCAATCGCACTCGACTGTGCAGTGTCTCTTCGTCATGGCGAACAATGTCCCTGCCAAAGAACGAATTAAACAAACTATGTACATGTCCGAATAACACTAACAAATTTAACATAATTCGCAATTTGTTGTTTTTCAACAGTAATCTACCTGGGTGAATGTATGCAATATATGTTAATCAGCCTAACGAAAATCCAAATACGAACGCAGACAATAAGAAAGAGAATATAACATACATAATTTTTTTAGAAACGACTAAGAAGATCTGCCAAATTATTGTCTTTGCCTGGAATGTGACAGATATCAAATTCATAGTCCTGTAACAGAAGTGACCATCTATGAATTCTTGAGTTCTTTGGATGACCAGATTTAAAGATCTGCAATGGTTTATTGTCAGAAAGAACTAGAAATTTTCTCCCAAGAAGGTATCTAGAAAATTTATCAATGCTCTCAATTAACGCTAAAGCTTCCAGTTCGGTAATTGCATAATTTCTCTGAGTATCTGATAGTTTCTTACTAAAGTACAGAATAGGATGCAATTTACCATCATGTATTTGAAGTAAAACAGCTGAAATTGCATGAAAACTAGCGTCTGTTTGTAAAACGAAATCTTTAGAGATATCAGGCAATTTAAGAATAGGATATGTGCTGAACAGAGTTTTGATCTGTTGTAATAATTTATCATGATCACCTGTCCAGATAATTTTCGTTGGTTGACCTTTTTTTAGAAGTTCAGAAAATGTTGCCGTCATATCAGCAAAGTTAGGAATAAATTTCTGATAGTAATTAATGAGACCCAACAGACTTCGAAGTTCTTTCTTAGTGGTAGGTTGTTTAATATTTAAGATCTTGGTAATTACTTGTGGATCAGTTTTACGGAATCCGTCAGAAATTCTATGACCAAGGAATTGTATTTCAGTGAAACCTATTTCTATTTTGCTAGGTTTTGCTTTCAGACCATGTTGTTGTATTCTCTGAAATACTTGTTTTAATATTTTAACATGTGTGTCAATGTCAGAAGTATGGATACAGATATCATCCATATATGTAGCAACATTAAAAATACCGTGTAGTAATTTTCTCATCATACGCATGAATGTGCTTTGTGCATTTTGTAACCTGAATGGAAGATATGCCCATTCGTACAAACCTAAAGGAGTACTAAATGCTGTAATATGTATGGAATCTTCATCCATCGGGATTTGCCAATACCCTTTAGTAAGATCAATCTTTGAAAATAGCTTAGAGTTTGCCATGCCTTCGATTGGTTCATCGATATTTGGCATTGGTTCAGCATCGAGGAGTGTTAACGCGTTCACTTTCCTGTAATCGACACACAAACGTAGTGAACCATCTTTTTTCTTCACAATGACTACCGGAGAACAATAATTTGAAATGGACTTCCTAATTATACCACTTTGATCAAGTTCAGATATTTCTGCTGTAATCTTATCCAGATAATGTAGAGGGATAGGAGATGGTTTCACCTTTACTGGGATATCAGATAGTAAAGTAATTTTGTGTTTAATAAGTGATGTTTGCCCAGGTTTATCAGAAAAGATTGTGCTAAACTCTTGTATAGCTGAAATAAGCTTATCTTTATCTTGTGGTGATAGTTTGTTATTAATTTGTATTGCTTGCCAATCCTTATCACTGTTAACTGTTGGTGTTGGTATTTGTTGTGTAATAGCATCTTCTTGTTGTTCGTTGATAACCCAGCAAGCTGCTGCAACTCTATGTGGTATTTGTTGGTTATCATACGGAGTGTCAGTGTCACGTGTAACATAAGGTTTTAGCATATTAATGTGGAAAATTTTATTTTTCCCTTTTACCTCAATGACATAATCGACGTCGCTAACCTTTCTGATGACTCTAAATGGACCCTGCCCGAAGTAACAAGACAATCCCGAGGGTCGGGAAGTAACAGTAGCACGTTGTCCTCTTCCTTCAAGACTATTGTCTTGGCCTTTCTATTGTCGTATTGCCTATATTTTTCCCCTGCTTTCTCAAGTGCTGATTTAGCAATTTGACAAGCTGTCATGATTTTATGTCGCAACTGCGTAACCATTTCATATGCTTCTCTTTTAGGGTGGTCATATGTTTTGTTAGACAGCATGTCATTGTATAGCATCAATGGACCACGAGGATTGGCTCCGTATACGAGCTCAAATAGAGAAAAACCAGTACTAGCTTGTGGTACCTCCCGGTACGCAAATAATACTGCAGGCAATAGAATGTCCAGTCTTTCGAACGTTCAGCCGCAACTTTTGCTAGGGTTCGTTTAAGGACCCCGTTGTAATTTTCATTTACCCCATTCGTCATTGGGTGCCACGGTGAACTAAACACCTGTGGAATACCCAGCACTTTCATCGCTGCTTGGGTAGCCGCAGATATAAATTGACTACCTCTGTCTGATAAAATGTATAATGGAAATCCTATCCTACTGAAAATCAATAAAAATGAATCTAGTATGGATCTACTAGTGATGTGTTTGAGCGGGATAGCCTCCGGCCAACGAGTACATAAATCAATCATGGTTAAGATAAATCGATTACCACGATCAGTAATAGTGTTAAGTAGACCCACAATATCCACAGCAATCTTTTGAAATGGGCGTGATGCCAAATCAGTTTTCTGAACATGAGCTGTAGGGTGTTTGCCTTTTTGTGTGGTTCTTTGGCACAATGAACACGAACGAACATGATTTGTGATATCTTTGGCGTAACCAGGCCAATAAAATTGTGCTAACAACCTATGAGTAGTCTTAGCAATGTCCATATGCCCCGCAAATGGCGAATCATGTGCCAACTCCAGTGCTTCGCTACGATATTTGGTTGGTAGCACTGTTTGTAAACACAATGTTGAACCCCTGTTGTATTGTCTATACAAAATATTATTGTCTAACACAAATTTCCAATCACCATTTTTAGCTTGTTTCGAAGGATTGTTCATGTTATTAAAACAGATTTTAAGAGAAGAATCTTGTTGTTGTTCCGTAGCTAAGTCCGCAGTCAGTGTTATAGTATTCTGAATATTGTCACTATCAGTCTGAGAAGATGAAGAATTGTCCTTATCTTCTTCTTCTTGACGATGCACTTGTGCTCTTGTGACAGCATTTGTTGGCGTGTTTTCAATCTCCCATTCAATTGCCTCTTCATGAGTGCGATCATTTGCATTGGGTACGTTCCCAATGAGTAACCCGGAACACGGATTCGGAAGTACTGCTGCATTTACTGTGCCTTTAAAGTATGGAGATTTTATCGTGATTGTGGCGATTTTATACCTTTCAACTGTGCCGCCGAATGTTCTGCAGCCTACAGTTTTGCCTGTGTAGTCTTGCTCTCTTATGAGCTTTTGGTCTACCCCAATAATAGATGCGCCTGTATCACGAACGCATGTAGTAGGTTCCCCGTTCACCCAAGCTTGGTGAACTTTAAGTGTGCCATTCTGGATGTCAGCCGCATTGGCTTCTTGAATGGTCATTAGGCATTCGTCATCAGGAATGTCTTTCTCAGTCTTATCTAATTTGTCGTTGTAAGTCTGAATAATAGCCGCATGTGTGTCCTCTAAGTCGTCAGAATCGCTGTTGGAGAACACGTATGCAGTATTCGCCTCCTTCCAAGAGTTTCTCATCGCGCAAGACCGGCTTGTATGTCCATACGCCCGACAAGAATAACATTTAACACTCTTCTTGTAGGAGTCATACGTACTCTTTTTCTTAGATGTGATGTCTCTTAGGTACGCAGGATAACCAGGATGTTGGTCACACATTTCCAAAGCACCGTGTGAGAGTTTACAATATTGAAATCGTGTGAAGTGACCTTTTCTAGGTCTGTCAGAATCTCTGTTTGTGTTTTGGTAAGGTCCCCTGTTTCTATTAGAGAATTTCTTGAACTTACCATTACTTCTGTTATTCTGAATTCTAGCACTAGCTCCTATTACCAGTTCAGGTTGTGTGCATTCCGCAAATATGTCACGGTGTGCATTGAAATATGATTCTCCCCTCGTTTCCATTTCCTTAAGATCTTTGCAGTTATTCTCCACTAGAAATATACACATGGCCTCTGGTACCGCAGATAGTAGTCTATCTCTAATTATTAAGTCTCGAATTTTATTGTAGTCAGACCCAATATCAGCGGCTTTAGTCCATTTATCAAAAGATGAGGTTAATTCAGAAACAAAGTCAAGGAAAGTTTGGTTAGATTTAGGAGTGAGTGTTTTGAACTTAGTACGTAAGCCCGATTCATCTAAACTAAAGTGTGCCAAAACACGATCTCTCATGTATTTGTAGTTAGTACGTAAGTCCTCAGGTATTAACTCGATTACCTTTAAATGCTCCAATGCGAGATGCCTGTGGAAAAGAATCGGTACATCTAATTCCGGTACCTTGTAGTACTTTACTAGCACTTCAAAATTGGTAATCCAAGAACTGACAGAATCACCTTGCTGGAAATTGCGAAAAAGACTTTGATACTTCTTTACTGGATCATTATGTTTTGCTTGAATTCTTTCTCGTTCAATCTCAGCTTCACGATCCAATTCCAATGACTTGACTTTCAAATTACCTTCAACTTCCTTGTCCTTAAGAAGTTGTTCGGCCAAAAGTTTTTCTTTCTCAAATGCCAGTTGCTTATCTTTCATCTCTTTTTCAGCTGCTATCCTCTCCCGTTCCAGCGTTAATTCCTTTTCCCTAGCGGCAATTTTGTCACGTTCCAACGCCATCTCTTTTTCTTTTAACTCTTTCTCAAGATGTTTTGCTTCTTTCTCTGCTGCCAATGTTTCAGCTCTCTCTTCACGTTGCTGTGTCTGAAAATCTTTCAATTCTTGCTTCGCCCAATTCCTGAGGTCTGCACCAGTCAAACCAGACTTTTCACCCATGTCCATGAAGTCTTGAAGTGTTGACATGTTGTCTTAATGATCTGTAAATTATGCCGCTACAATAGTAGATATGCGACGCACGGCCTATAGAATGCGTAGGCAGACAATAACCAGCGTATCCAAATATATATATACGCAAGTTGAACGAGAAGTCAACTCGAAATCAATAATATAGAAGAGTATAAACACACGAGAAGAATAGCAACTCGGCGCGAGATAGATAACGTCCTAACCGTTACAAAATGTAAGCACTAGAAATTAGTAGTAAAAATATATATTCAATATAAAGAACAACAATAACGCTATTACGATAACGTACTACGAAGTGACATACCAACATAATATTTAATCACATATAAATAAGGAGACGTGATAGAATAAGGAATGTAAATGCCTAACGGTATAACGCGAAAAAAAAATTAATATACTACCAACGAATCGCAAGTTCGTCACAAAAAATATATTTGTCACAAGCTGACAAGCCGTCAGTAAATAACGTGTCTGAATGTCAGACAAATAAACTCATGTGACATTCAGATAGCGCTTCAATCTCCCGCGTTGTTAAACCTATTACGGAGTCGGCTATCGGAAGAAAAAATATGTTATATATTAGACACCCAAACAGACCACAGTTATATAACAACAAACAGCAAATGTACTGGCCTTAGCGAGATAAATCCTGGTTGACCAGTTGAAGTGGGTATCTGAATGTATGATACCAGCAGTGACTAAATGTAGTTGCGTATTTAAAGTCCAGAATACAATGACTATTGTGTGACTTGTCCTGTATGTCCTATCATTTGTCTATGATGAAGTGTGCAGTGTATCTGTGTAAATTCAGGTAGTGTCCAGTGTGAAGAGTTGACGTTGATTAATCCGACATTCTGTGCAGAAAACTCGTTGCGTTGATTATATGCAAGTGAGTTGTCAGTCTAATATATTGAAATGGCACCGTGATAAACGAAATGCTGCTTCAACGTCTCTAACAGCCAGCGACAGTGTCCCCGTGACGACCTTGATTACTGGAATGAGGTTGATAAATGCTTGACTCAACGCAATGTGTACGACGTACGATCCCTGAGCATGTTTACTTTCCCGTTAATGGCATCATAAATGTCACGTGTAGCAAGTGGTAAAACAGTGAAAATGGCGTGAGGGAATCTTGTGGAGGGAAGTGTCGGTGAGGGAAAATGTCCTGAAGAGATTATGTTGAGGGAAGCAAGGGTGTGGAGGGACAGTTCAACGTGTGCAGTTCATCTCCAGATTTCCTCCAACATACATGTTGTGTAAATAATATGTCTTATGCAAAGTTGGTGGCAGACACGAATCCATAATATGAACAACGTATATAAATATATATTTTTGTGACTGGGGTTTTGATGTCTTCCTATGCCAGTGCAAATGAAGCAGTAAATGGCGGCAGTGTTTGAGTGGCTAGTTAATAATATTTCCTGTTGTCCTGCGTTGCCCCAATGTCCTGGCTTCTGAGTATCAGTGTAGGTGTAACTGTATCAGGTCCTGCCGTGTTACCTAGCGTGCAGCAATAAAGGTAATCTTTATAATGTTGTATATCATCCTTCAGCATCCGCCGTCCTCAAGTGTCAATGTTTAAAGAAATGTAGAACGAATAATGTCAGTATCAAATGTCCTTTGCGTCGATAATGCATTTTTGATAGAGTGTCGGCAGCAAATATCATCATGTTTGGTGTCATTCTCTTTGTTGACGTTTGCGTGTCACTGTGTCGTGTCAACTGTGTAGTTTGCATTGCCCCACGAAGTCTGATATGTTAGTAATAATTACATACTTCAATGTTTACAGTCTGTAATGTTTGTATCGTCGTTTCTTCCTTAATATAGCGTCGTGGACAGTATGTTTCAAATGGTGCGCGTATAATGTGTAGTTATTTCTGTGTCGTGCAAATGTTGCTGTAATTATTGTGGCGCTCGTACATTTTTAGGCACATCAGCACTCTTGTATGGGTCCGATAAAACGGTATATAACAATATGCGTTATAATGTTTCTCTTACCCTGCTCCGATATTTTAAGAATAACACTATTCCTTACGAATTCCTGCTCTGCTTTCTGACACAATTCATTGTTTGTGCCGACATTTTGACCACCGCCTCTTCCTGCGCTCTTTCAGTTCCCGTGTTGCACCGTGCGTTACTTTGAGTTATGGTGTGCATTCATCTTTACTTTCGACTATTTTGGTAGGGGCTATCTTGACAATAATTTACTTGATAATCAATATCTTGAGCTCCGGATCGATGCCTCCACATCTGCCACAACGTAACTCCCGCAATTATCAAATTGGCAACGTCAACGTTGAAGCAATAATAATAAGCTCGAACTGTAAATGCGAAGAATCAACCGACGCCATTCCGATAGTGAAAGTACTTACACACACGTTTATTTGTGGTGATAGATCAATACAGTGGTCTTCCAGACCGTAAAGTTCCCTTTTAACACAGGGATGGCATTACACAATATCTGCAAACTATATCCACGTATTATCTGACTTTACCTCGGATTGCCGTTTATCCCGCCATTCTCATCTGAAATATTGTCTAGGTATTCCGTGCCCACGGGTCTTCTAATCGATATTGACAATCTTCTCGTCAGACATCCTCCACCTGATAATCCTTACAACCAAAATCTCTGAACGCCCACGGCTCCACGAAATATGTCGCGCCTCAGCCGAATCACACAAGGTTCTCTCCGTTGTCCTTCTCTGTTGTCGTCTGACGTTCCCTGTTTCCAAGTTTCCTTAGTTTCTTGTGGGGTTTTCCCTATATCATTTTTCTACCGCCTTTTCCGATGACGTCATTCTGTCTAAACACCATGTGCATATATATATATATATATATATATATATATATATATATATATATATATATATATATATATATATATATATATATATATATATATATATATATATATATATATATAGCTGTAGAACAATTCCTGGAAATAGTGTTAAACATACATATAAATATACACGAATGAATGATAACAATAAGTGATGTCTATTAGACGCTAGACGCATAGGCTGGTGAAACGCAGACGGATGATTACATAGAAATAAAAACCACTGACATAAACATGCCCATGAAAGACCATACCGTGCGCATAATATAAACTGACAGATACCATCTAGATAGAAGCTGTTTTAACATAAGAATTACAACAATACCATATATCCGAAGAAACCAAATATCATATGTAATAGTAAATAGAAAACAGTAAAAAGAACAAATATAAAATGAATAATGTACATAGATCTGACGATAGACACTTGGACACCGTGTATAATGTCGAGACGACCCAATGCTCATCCGCACAAAACAAACTGACTCGTCAGCTGCCTCTCAACAACATACAATGTGCACCTAGAAAATTCACCTTTGCCTTGTCTCCCGCCCTTCGCGAAACAATGCAAAAATATCCTTCTTATTACGAACACTGGACCACATACAAATAATTGCGTAACGCACAACCACAATATTTAGGACGATGAGAGCAACAGAAACAAAAAAGGGTAGCCGACAACAATGCGATGGTAAAATCTCACAAAAGTCCTTAGTTTGTTTTCAATAGTCTCCAAAAATCGCCTGGAAATGTTTGTCGGTTACTGTTTTGAAAAGATTATGACGTTAGATTCCCACCATGAATTAGTGTTCTGATGCGTTGTCACTTTTTTTTTTTTTTTTTTTGACGTGGTGATACAATTTTCGACTGTCGTAAAAGTTGAAGATGATAGTAATTATCCCAACGCCTTGTTTCTATACAGTCCGTAACGTTTTTGTAACTCTCCCTGTGAAGTTGGCATGTGATTGTATAATGTATGTTATCGCTCTTGGTTTGCCAGAAATATAGGGTTTTCGTTGCGTTTTGGGGAGACGAAAATACCTTTAAAGTCAATGAATGTTTAACTGCATAGTCGCTGTCGCTTTGAAGTGATGGTATAGCTTCACTGTTGTCGAAAAGGTTAAACCAACGACTGGCAGTAAATAATCCAGCGCTTTAAATCCGTTTTGCAAGTCTTTTTAGTAGAAAAATGCGATCATACTTGCGATGACGGCACCTGAATGACTGTTGTAGGTTTTTTCCCGATGACCCGATGATGACACACACACAAAGACGCTAAACGTAAATCCTAGTTTCAGTACAAAACATCTTGTTATTCTCAATGGAAATTTTTCCGTCAAATTCCCTGGTTCTCGACCTTGGCGCACAAGGTCATCTCAGTTAGTACCTCAGTGTACTACAATCTTCACTGACTGATAGAAATTTTGCTTTATCACCAAATACACGCACTGTCTTACCACCGACCTGTACCCCTCCTCAGTGGACTAGCAACTGTCACTTGTGTGTGTTTTCCACACATTACTCCTATAACTCCCCTCCTCCTGGCGAGTTTTTAACCCTTAATTACCCTCGTAACTCCTCTGGCGTCGTATTCTCTGCTCCGAAATCTTAACCTGTCTGTAAACAGACATAAACTGTGGAAACTTTTCCGTCAAACACAAACACTCACTGTCCTCAAGTTCACCTGTCCTTCACCTTTTTATTGTTAACAATTACCCCGCAACAACTCTGGCTGCGGTAGGAGTACTCTTACTAACCCCGTCTGTTATTTTTATCCTTCATAAATACAGCGTCCCCACACACTGGACGTGCGGTCGAAACTCTTGACCTGCCGCCCTGCGACCACACAGCGCGATTGTCTCGCCACACACACCTGTCTTCAACGCGCACAGGACTGAACCGCTCCTGTCGTAAACGACTTTTTGTCCACGCGCGCTGTCCACCAGACAACTCTCTCAGCAGCGCAAACCTTGTCTGTGTACTGTGAGTAACCCCCCACTGTCCACTCTCCTCCTCCGGGTAGGCAATTGTATTTTTACCTGTGGTGGCTTTGGTTTGGAATACTGTCTTCGTCGTCTCGTGACAGTGGTGATACACGTATCCTCCCTTGAACTGTCTGCGTTAATTTATCAGACACAAACCCAGACTGATCGTTGTCTACTCGCTTTCACAGGGTTGAACTTGGAAAACCATGTTGTTACACTTAAGAACTGATTCGTACTTATGTAGATCCATATACCGAGTTCTTTAATCGAAGAGCCCGCACACTTCCTCGTCTGACACAAAGTAAATGATGACAGAGTGACAGATGGAGTGGCTATGGTTGTGTCTAGGGTATGTCCTTGTAAATGTGATGTTGAACAACTGGTTAACCACGATGCATCAAATTCAAACACGAGACTGCGCACATAATACTTTAATTTGAACATCTGGATACAACATTATTCCTCATATTCATTATATATATATATATATATATATATATATATATATATATATATATATATATATATATATATATATATATATATATATATATATCCATACATTGCATAGTCACAGGTACTGTACACGTAATCCCAAACACTCACGCTGCTGCCCAGTAGGCTCAGTCTTTAATACTTCGCCTCCGAATTACTTCCACTGACACACACATCACGGAGTCCACTTAACTCTCTCACTATTCGAATTCATCCCACTGAAACACACGGCACGGAGTCTACTTAACTCCCTCACTATTCGAATACTCCGACAGCTGACCCACACTGGTCGAGTCTCCACACTCGACTCCCTGAAACGACCCGAACCTCAGTCGGTCTCCACGTCCACTGCCAAAAAACTCATAACTCGGACTCCCGACCTCTCCTGTCGGTTCCCAACTTCAACTCTCCCCCAGTCAATGTTTGTCCCTGTCTTTTAAATCATTCTATGCCTCACAATGCTCCACACACAACACACAAACACTATCTCATCGCTCATTGTCTGCCCATTCTTGCAGCCCCTCTGTCTTACACCCTTCCCCGTTTATCTTCTTATATTTTCTTTCCGAGGTGAATGCCCTATCCCCTCGTGAACTGTTTATATTGTCCGGACACTCACCTTAACCTTTTCTTTACTGACGGTACTTTTAAGTACCACTCACTTCAAATGGCTATATTTTTACAATCTGATCACGAATCCTGACGGTACTTAAAGGTCTATCTAAAATAACATTGCTTGTTTCCCAGGTAGGTGGCGTGAATGTTTGGAAGCGATCTGGGCATGCGCAATACATTTTCTTTGTGTTGAGTTTCATTAGTCATCCATCTTGAAATAGGGACTGGACACTGCCTGCATGACGTCTACTATTTGATCGTTATTTTACAGTTTGTTGGTGCTACAGATTTTTAATCAACTACAGTATTATACAGGTAAGCATTTGATATATGTGTCTTCTAAATTGATAGTTTATTTTTAATTGTACGCACTAAAATATGTCATGGTACTTATAAGTACCGCCAGGTCGGAAGTGGGTAAAACTCGGGTAAACCAAGGGATGTGAGAAAAGTTAACTTTTTTGAACCTAATCATCATCATGTGATAGACTTATTTTGAACCTAATCATCATCATGTGATTGACTTATTTTGAACCTAATCATCACCATGTGATTGACTTATTTTGAACCTAATCATCATCATGTGATTGACTTATTTTGAACCTAATCATCATCATGTGATTGACTTATTTTGATAGCAAGTACCATATAATTTGTGTGTGTTTATATTATTTTTTATTTTTTTTTCTAGGTGTCATGGCCTGTAAACGAAAATATCTGACTGAGGAAGAAATTGTCATTGCCCTAGAAGAAGATCTCCCATCTGATATTGATACACCAGTAGAGAGCAGCTCGGATGAGGAACTAGAGAACAACCCTAATGTTGCCGTTTCTTCTGAATCTCAGAATGTGCAACTTTCTGATACTAGTTCCAGTGATGAGGAGACATTTTCAGTAATCCAAAGGAACTGGAGAAAGAAACCAATCTCAAAGAGTCTGCCAGTTTTCTCTAAGGAGGTTGGGCCAGTTCTCCAGCATTTTGTGGGAAAAGAGACTGCAGCAGATATATTTCTCACTGTGCTATCAGAATCCACAATTGAAAATGTAGTTTTTCAAACAAACTTGTACATTCAACAAAAACAGTTAAGAGTGAAACCTGTTGACACAAGAGAAATGCTTTCATTTATGGGTCTGCATTTCTTTTTCGGCTACCATAGGTTACCACACATGAGACATTACTGGTCAAGCGACATGGATTTTTCTACTCCAATTGTACCTAAAGCTATGCAGCGTGACAGATACTTTGAGATTCTTGCGAATCTTCATGTAAATGATAATAGTGCAATTCCGAAGGACAATTGTGACAAACTGTTCAAGATTAGACCTCTTATTCAGGACCTGAATCGCAATTTTCAGATGCTCAGACTACCTAATGAAGTTCAGAGCATAGATGAGAGCATGGTTCTCTTCAAAGGGCGTTCATCGCTGAAGCAGTATAACCCCATGAAACCAATAAAGCGGGGTTATAAAAATTTGGTGTCGAGCCGATATGACTGGCTATGTCTATGAGTTTGAAATTTATCAAGGGAAATCTCAAGACACAAATAATTCCAAAGCCAGATTTGGATTGGGAGGCAGTATAGTTGATAGACTGACCCACAGTTTGAGAGGATGTGGCTATGTGGTCATGATGGATAACTATTTTACATCTGTAGAACTGTTTGAGCACATGAAGGCAAACAAGATATTTGCATGTGGAACTGTTAGATCCAATAGGAAGCATCTCCCTAAGCTTCAAGAGGATAAGAAGTTACAAAGGGGAGATTTTGACTACAGCTCTACAGAGCAAGGTATTACCTTCTTCAAGTGGAGAGACAATAATGTGTTCACCTTTTGTCAAACTACCATGGCAATGAAGCTACAACTCTGAGTCGACAAGAGCGGAACGGGACTAGAGAAAAGACGTTGTAGCACCTGCTATAGTTGGGGACTACAATTCCTCAATGGGAGGCGTGGACAAGGCAGATATGCTCCGATCATTATATGATCCTGATAGAAAGTCCAAAAAAGTGGTGGCATAGATTGTTTTTTGCAATGATTGAAATGGCATACGTCAATGCTTTTGTAATTTACAAAGAGATCCACCATGAATCAACACTACTTGAGTTTCGAAGAAACTTAGCGATGGGACTAATCGCTCAGGGAAAGATCCCTGTGACAAAAAGAGGTCGTCCTTCAATCAGCACCACACCAGAGCAGCCAAAGAAGAGAAGGAAGAACAACTTTTCTGTGTCTAAAGACATCAGAGGACAAAACCTAGGAGCTCACTGGCCTACCTTTGTTCAAGAAAGGGGAAGGTGTGAAATGTGCTCTACAAAAAAAATCCAGTCCAAACCACATTCAAAATGTTCATTTTGCAATGTATTTTTGTGCTGCAATGAAAAAAAGAATTGCTTTTATGAATACCGTGTATAGATATGCACATAAGCAGATGTTTTCATAAAACAATTAAAAAAAAAAAAAATTATGTGTTGGTTCCTGTTGGTACTTTAAAGACCCAAAAAACAAATTGTAAAATATTATTGTTAAAATTTTTTTTTTCCCAGACTCATATCTTAGTTGTATATGTATTAAAATATACCATTTAGAAAAATAAAATGGTTACAAAGTTATAGATAAAATAATTCAGGATACAAAGGGCAGTGTTTACCATCATTACCACAGGCATGTGTCAATAGTCATTACCTCTGTTTTGCTTGTGCTAATTTTCATGTTATGTTCCCTACACATTTCGTTTAGACTATTCATGTGGTCTTGTAATTCAGCTTCTGATTTTGCTATTAGTGTTTGGTCATCCGCAAACAGGAGTTCTCTAATGGTTAGATTTGCAGATGGCTCTTCTTCTGTGTTCTCAACATGCGGTATTCTTGCTGTCTCTGCTTGGCTGGTTTCTTTACATATGTTGTCTATATATGTTATGAACAAGAGAGGGGACAAGACACAACCTTGTCGTACTCCACATCTTATGGTGAAGGGTTCTGAGTGTCCTCCAGTTGCTCTCACTATGCATTCACTGTTGTTGTATAAACTTCTACATAGGTTTGTTAGATGTGTACTCACTCCATTTTGTTTAAGGATTTCCCACAGCTTGTTTCTATCTACTCTATCGAATGCCTTTTCTTGGTCGACAAAGGCTAAGTAGAGTGTTTCATTGAATTCGATTGATTTTTCTATAAGTTGTCTAAGAGCAAAAATGGCATCTGTGCATCCTTTGTTTTTTCCTAAATCCAAGTTGTGTTTCGCCTAGCTGAGGTTCTAAAGTAGTTTGTAAACTTTTTTCTAGAATTTTGCAAAATATTTTCCCAGGATGGCTCAACAGTGAAATGCCTCTGTATTGTGTGCAGTCTCTTTTGCTGCCTTTGTTTTTCCAAATTGGGATAATTATGGCGTTTCCCCAGTCTCGTGGTGTCTGTTGTTCTACTCAAACATGGTTGAATAGTCTATGTAGCCAAACTGTTCCTACTTCTCTTCCTGCTTTAATTAGTTCATTTGGTATTTCATCCTGTCCCGGTGATTTGTTCAATGGGGCTAATCTGATTGCTTCTATAATTTCTTTTTTTTAGTATGTCTGGCTCTAGTTCTTCGGTGACATCTGTATAGGTCTCTTGAATTCCTGTGACATCTGATGGGATGTTGAGAAGTTTTTCGAAATACTGCTTCCATCTTATTAGGATTTGTTTTTGTTCACTTATTGGTTCTCCATATTCGCTGTTAATTATTTCAGTTGTGTCAAATCGTTCTCTTCTGGTTCGCATTGCACCTATCTTTTTGTAGAAGTTTCTAGTTGCCTCCTTGTAGTTTTTATTTAGGGTTTCTCCATACTCTGCCCAGTCTTTTTGTTTTTCCCTCTTTACTATTCTATTCACATGTCTTCTCGCTATTCTATATTCTATGTAATCAAATTCCTGTTTGCTCTTCAACCACTTTTTATATTTTTCCTTTTTGTCTTTTACCTCTTCCTTTACTTCTGCGTTCCACCAACTTGTTATTTTCTTTAACCGTGGTTTGCGTTTTTTCGCGGTTCCACATGTTATTTTTGCAGTATTTGAAATGCCTGATTTGAACATTTCCCATTCTTCTTCCACTGTTTTTCTTTCTGTAGGTAATTTTTCAAAGAGTTCAGTTAGTTCTGTCTCATAATTTTCTCTTATTGATTCGTCTTTAAGGTTTTTTAAGTTTACTGATTCGTATGGCATGTATTTTCCTGCTCTTTGTTTTCTTCTTCTGATTGTTCTTATTGTAGCAACGACTGCTTTATGATCTGTGTTTATACTGAATTGGGTACTGCCCTTGCATCTAATATATTTCTCTTTCTGTTGTTTCTTGTTAATATATGTCTATATGTATGTCTGTTTATATGTATGTATGTATGTATGTATGTATGTATGTATGTCTGTATGCATGTCTATATGTTTGTCTGTCTGTATGCATGTCTATATGTTTGTCTGTCTGTATGCATGTCTATATGTCTGTCTGTCTGTCTGTCTGTCTGTATGTATGTATGTATGTATGTATGTATGTATGTATGTATGTATTTATGTATGTATGTATGTATGTATGTATGTATGTATGTATGTATGTATGTATGCATGTATGTATGTATGTATGTATGTCTGCCTGTATGCATTCATCTATGCATGTATGCATGCATGCATGCATGTATGTATGTATGTATGTATGTATGTATGTATGTATGTATGTATGTATGTATGTATGTATGTATGTATGTATGTATGTATGTATGTATGTATGCCTGTATGCATTCATCTATGCATGTATGCATGCATGCATGTATGTATGTATGTATGTATGTATGTATGTATGTATGTATGTATGCATGTATGTATGTATGTATGTATGTATGTATGTATGTATGTATGTATGTATGTATGTATGTATGTATGTATGTATGTATGTATGTCTGCCTGTATGCATTCATCTATGCATGTATGCATGCATGCATGCATGTATGTATGTATGTATGTATGTATGTATGTATGTATGTATGTATGTATGTATGTATGTATGTATGTATGTATGTATGTATGTATGTATGTATGTATGTATGTATGTATGTATGTATGTACGTATGTATGTAGGTCTTTGTCAGATATGACTGAGCTACCGTATAACAGTAGAGGGTACTACCTGCATTCTGTTAGCGCCGAACGTTGGGCGGCGCTTACCAAACCCGACACGCCACATTGTGCCAACGACTTCGGGCGGAAGAACGCATTTGGGAGGGTACAAGCCTTACCCTGGTGAGAGGAAATGCAACCTAAAGACAAAATGTCTTGGCAGTTCAGACCAGGCCCTAAGCCTTGGTTGGCGGCTGGTCAAGGATCGAAGCTCCGACAGGCGGACAGTTAGAGTATTACTCTGCTGATCCCGCAGCTTCTGCAGCTTGTCTTGTTCCAGATGTAGTTTTGTTACCTTTCCCCTGTAGTCAACTAGGAAGGCCGAGAGAGAGAGAGAGAGAGAGAGAGAGAGAGAGAGAGAGAGAGAGAGAGAGAGAGAGAGAGAGAGAGAGAGAGAGAGAGAGAGAGAGAGAGAGAGAGAGAGATCATGCTGCATGGGCAACACATGATCTCTATATTTTAGCCCATGCTTTGTGCTATTGAGAGGCAGTAACTCCATCCCTGGTCTTAATCGGTCTCGGAATCAAAGCGAGAGACAACTGTTTCGGGTTATAAGTACCTGTCAACTTGCGTAGACATGGGGCGCCACGCGTTGCCTCTAACGTTGGGAGACACCTACAGGTGTCACTGATCAGTTACCGCACGCCTCAAGCTGGCCAGCCCCCAGCCAATTGGGTGCTGATTCGCAACAGCCTGCCTGCTTCAATGAGTGCTTGGGGATAGGACACAATCTGAATCGCAGGCTGTAACACCAATGCATCAGGTATTAATAAAAAGAAAAATAGGAACATCAAGCTACGGCTTGCAACCTGGAACGTGAGAACCATGTGTCCAGGATTTTCCACTGACTTGACCAATATTGACGATGAGAGAAAAACGGCTGTGATTGATGCCGAACTCAATCGTCTTAACATTGATATTGCTGGCCTGCAGGAGACTCGCCTTGCTGAGGAACGGTCACTCAGGGAAAACAATTACATCTTTCTTTTGGAAGGGTTGAGGGCAGGCAGAAAAAGGTAACACGGTATGGGTTTTGCAGTGAAGAATTCGCTACTGGAAATGATTGAAATTCCAGCATGAGGAAATGAAAGACTATTATCCCTGTGCTTGGCAACCTCTTGTGGTTTTGCCACCATTATTACTGCATATGCACCGACACTCGATTCCTCTGATGATGTGAAGGATTCGTTCTATGAGGAGTTAGACTCCGTGATCAAGGCAGTTCCAAAATATTACTACATTTATATGCTCGGTGATTTCAATGGCCGTGTGGGCAAGGACTCGAGTACATGGCCAGTGTGCCTTGGTAAATACAACATCGGTCGTATGAATGAAAATGGGCAAAGGCTGTTGGGACATTGCACTAGTAATGACCTATGTATTGCAAACTCATTTTTTAAAACAAAAGAGCTGCATAAGATCACATGGAAACATCCAAGATCTGGCCATTGGCACCAGCTGGACTTCATCATCACACGGAGACAACATCTGAGCCATATATCATTGACTCGAAGTTACCACAGTGCTGACTGTGATACAGATCATTCTGTGGTTGTTGCAAGGGTTAGACTGAGACCAAAGAGAATCTACACAGCTAAACACAAATCTAGCCTCAGGATTAATATTATTAACACTCACGTTCCTGAAAAGGGCTTTCAATTCCAACAGCAACTTGAAGATGCTTTCACTGATACACCAGACAATTGTACAGTAAATGCAAAGTGGGGTCAACTTAAGTAAACTCTTTATAAAACTGCCGTAGGGGTTTACGGCGGTAGCGACCATAAGAGGCAGGACTGGTTTGCGGCAAACAGCCAGACTCTGCAGCCTTTGATTGATAAGAAGAAGATAGTTCTCTTAAGAAACAAGGAAAGACCAAAGCGTAACACTCTGAGTGAGCTAAAGCAAGCTAGGAAGGATGTGCAAAAGGCTGCCAGGCAGTGTGCAAATGATTATTGGATCAAGTTATGTGAGTCCATTCAAATCGCAAGTGATAAGGGAACTATAAGAAGCATGTATGAAGGAATAAAGAAAGCCTGTGGTTCCAGTGATCAAAAGAAGTGCACCATTGAAAACCTTGACTGGAGAAATCATCACTGATAAGAAACAGCAGATGGACAGATGGGTAGAGCACTATTTGGAGCTTTACTCAAGTGAGACCAAACTAGCGGATGATGCCCTCAACGCCATAGAGGCTCTACCAACTCTTGACCACCTGGGCACACTTCCCACCATAACAGAAGTTAAGTGTGCTATAAATGAACTTGCATCTGGCAAGGCTCCAGGTAAGTATGGGATTCTAATAGAGGTTATCAGGAGTGGCAAGACACACTCACTCTACAGATCCACCAGCTAATAGAGCTATGCTGGCGAGAAGGACAAGTCCCACAGGATTTCAAAGATTCAAGCATCATAACACTGTACAAGAACAAGGGCGATCGGAGCGACTGCAACAACTATAGGGGTATCTCACTTCTGTGTATTGTTGGAAAAGTATTTGCCAGAATTGTTCTGCGCAGACTCCAAGTCCTAGGAGATCAAGTCTACTCCGAATCACGGTGTGGCTTTCGTTAGAACCATTCTACCATTGATATGATATTCTCATTGCGACAAATGCAAGAAAAATGCCGTGAACAGAATCAACCACTGTTTATTGCCTTCATCGACCTCACAAAGGCATTGATTTGGTCAGTCGTGAGGGTCTGTTCAAGGCACTAAAGAAGATTGGCTGCCCACCAACTCTTCTGTCCATTGTGGAATCGTTCCACACAGGCATGAAGGGTATAATCAAGTTTGATGGTGCAACTTCAGAAGAGTTTGAAATCAAGAGTGGAGTTAAGCAAGGTTGTGTACTATCCCCCCACCCTCTTTGGAATATACTTTTCACTTCTACTGAAATATGCATTTCGTGATCAGGATGGTGGTATATACATTCACTCACGCTCAGATGGCGGCCTCTACAATGCTCAGAGACCGAAGGCCAATACCAAAATTAGGAGGGTATTGATCAGAGAGTTGCTTTTTGCAAATGATGCGACAGTTACGACCTACTCTGAGGAAGAATTGCAATGTCTACTATCTGCAGTCTCCAATGCTTGTTCTGAATTTGGTTTAACAATTAGCAAAGAGAAGACACAGATTATGTCACAAGGTGCACATGGGGTACCATCAATCTTTATTGACGGCGCCGAACTAGTGATGGTAGACCATTTTACATATATAGAATCAGTGGTAAATAGCAAATTATCCCTAGATCAGGAAATCAACATCCGGATTTGTAAGGCAGCAACAACAATAAATATGTTAAGAAAATAGTCTGGGAGAACAGGAAGCTTACTGCCAAAACAAAAGTCCTTGTCTATTAAGCCTGTGTCCTTAGTACTCTTATTTATGGCAGTGAAACCTTTTTCAACGCTTGCCAGGGCGTGACACCGATCAAGTTCATAATTGCCGTGACTCTCTTGTCACGGAAAAAACACCGTGATTAACCAGTTGATGACAATATACGGATTCTGATTAAACAGCTTGTTTAATCAAGGCCACAACTGCTTTGACACAGACAGAGAAAGACAGGTTGGATTCAAGTTACAATCCGATGTCTAACAAGGACGGTATGATTTGCAGCTGCCGTTGTTTACCAGTTAGATCAAAGATACCGCTGACCTTGAGAAGTCTTGGAGAGACAGAAGATATGTCGGGGAATTGTAGGCACGTGGTTGTAACACGCTGGCTTGTTGTAGCTGTCAGGACAGGTTGGATTCAAGTTACAATCCGATGTCTAACAAGGACGGTATGATTTGCAGCTGCCGTTGTTTACCAGTTAGATCAAAGATACCGCTGACCTTGAGAAGTCTTGGAGAGACAGAAGATATGTCGGGGAATTGTAGGCACGTGGTTGTAACACGCTGGCTTGTTGTAGCTGTCAGGACAGGAGAAGTTAACTCCTGCATTGATTAAGAACAAGGGAGCTAAGATTTTGGACTGAGTTGGGGCCCTTGAGCGACACCCGCGGAACATCAAAGACTTCTCGGAACACTCCTGGCGCTGTGAATAAACAAGACTGGGGTACATGAGTGTGGCCAAGGATTGTGAAAAGGCTTGACGTGTTTTTTTGTGTGTGCCGCAGTTAGGAAATTCGGAGAGCATCTATTGTGTTAGATTTAAGTAACATTAAATAACATATGCCTTAATGGCAAGTTATAGATGTCATCCTGGATCAATGCGGGTTTACATAAGGTAACAAATATAGTATATTTAGGCCTAATTAATATAAGTAGTAGCCTCGGTAAAACTAGCTAGAGTAATGAAGTGAGAATTGGCTCTGCTAGGGAGAATCGTGTAGTGGGGTGATAGTTGGAAAGATTAGGGATCTGTTGGAAGAGGGGAAAATAGTTCAATGGTGGGATCTTTCAGTGTGTGGTCCACTGGGGTTCTGCACTCGTTATTGATCTTTCCTTGTCTTAACCTGATTCATTTTGAGGTAATAAGCCACTCTGATCCTTGACAGAGGTTAGTTCACTGATAACTCTCTGAGCAAGGCAGTCGGCCTACATTCAGCTAGTAGGGATTAGTATCAGGCGGCATTCACCAGATGTGGTCTCTTTTTCTATACCAGGTTTCCCTACGTCTATGAAGAAGCTCCACACGGGGTTTGATGGATGTCAACTCTCAGTAAGAAGAACATTCAATGAGCATCCAGGTTATGTTTATAAGAGGAATAAATACCCAGAAGAAAGTACAATCAGCACTGTTATGCTGGGCCTAGAATCCAGAGGGTTCTTACGAACTGGGCTCAAGTGAGAGAAACATAATAACCAACCCCATTACAATAGGAATTAACCCAAGTCGGGTGACACTAGTTTCCTCACCACATACCACTGAACAATAGAAACTAGAGAAAGACATTTGGACATGAGGTTCTAGTGGAATAATTAAGTACAGTGAAGCAGTACTTTAGAAAAGTTTGTGTGTGACAATCTATGAACAAGGCTTTGAACAAACGTGACACATATGACATTAAAATCTAGTTTTCACAGTACAAGGATCCGTGCTTATTTAAGTCATAGGGACCTTAGTCTTTACAGGGAGTGACAGATCCATGATTAGGGTTATACAATAACTATTCTTGATGGATCATACATCTAGTCGACCCAGTGGATACGGGAGAAAGTCAACGTCTGGAAAAGGAGATGCTTCAATCGGTGAAGTTTTCACATACTAAGCTATCATGCTGTGGCGTACCCTTGCTGTGATGATCATCTGACCTGGCTCCTGATCTGCTGCTTTGAGTCTACAGAGACACTAGAATTCGACATACATTCTGCACATTACACAAACACACTTCTCACACCCACATACTCTCTGCTTTAATAAATATTTATTTGTTGAGGCTAGAGTTGTTGAGTATGTTATGTTGGGGAAGAGTGAGAGGGGGCATGATCCAAGGGTGGGTGAGAGTAAGAAAGAGGTATCTACACACTGGTGGAGTTGGTGGACGGAGTCTGGTGATTTCTCTAGGACAATAGTATTGGGTTAATAAAAATGTGGGTGTTGATTCCCCTCACTCCAGGGACGACACTTAAATAAGAAAGGGTAACTTACGACATCTCTATTAAAGGTAAATACATTATAACTTAGAAGTTGTTCGTAACAAAGCGCCGGCCGCGTAAATGATTGTAACCGAGACGCAAGTGTTTTTCTGCCCGACCGTCTGAATACATAATTAGCTGTATCGATCGGCTAGTGAATATTTAGGTCAGACGCCTACCGTGACTACAGGTGTTTGTTCTCGCTGACACATCACTTGTGTATAGTTAGTAATGCATGCTTAGTTCTGTAAAACACACGTTAATATGGAAAATATGACTAACGTTGTTGTATTAAATATATTCACATTGATTGTTAATGCAGGAGATTTACCATGAATTTATCACTGCTACTTGTGAGTGTGTTTAGGGTAATTTAACAACTGTTTAGCAAGTGTATTAACAACCTTGTTCTTTGATTGCTAGCTAGGGCTGTGAGGAATTCTTGACACTAGTTAGGCCGTGTGATATTAAATGCATTACTAGTGAGGAGTTATCTGCCTGAGCAAACAAGTGATGTGTTCTTTGTTTAGCTGGATGGTGATGTAACTTAGGCCTTAGATAGAATGTGCTTCAGGCATTCCTGGAACCAAGGTGTTATTTCCTTCATGACGTATAGTGATGTATTTACTATGTGAGGGTGTCAGTGCTTTTACCCCTCTATGCAGGAATGCTTTGTAGTTACCTGATTGATTATGAGTTACCTGTGGAATTATGATGTCACAACTTGTTTATTTTGTATGCCCGACTGAGTGTATTTTTCATGCACGATCGTGTTTATTTTGCATACCCGATCGTGGTGATTTTGCATGGCCGACCGAACATAATATGACGCGCTGTAAACGAAGCCGTTGCGTTTGTACTGATTCGAAATACGAGCGGAACGTTGATGAATGAATCTACTTTTCTTTTCTTCTATAAACCCACCCTGGTAGTGGGGAAACACATTTACTAAGGGGAGGTAGTTACACATGAGGAATTCAATCCACAGTTACTGGGGAAATTACGATTTATGTGATGATGTGCTGGATGCCATTCTAAACAGGACGACGTGGTCTAAATCACTAAGACCTAAATTACATTACCATCTAGCTAAGCAAAGAACACATCAGGCAGATATCTCCGTGGCAGCATGATGGGGTCAGAGCTAGACATGTCCAGTTGGGACAGTGACGATATACAAATACAGGCGTTCAGAGGTCAATCCAGTATACCATTCGTGTTGGTTAATGTTTATGCCCGCAAAGCGAGTATGGATTCCTAGAAGTGGCAGTGCTTAAGTGACATATTAGGTCACGAGAGAAATGGCAATTTCAACGCTAAAGGCAGATCATGGGGAAACATTTCCTCCAACACACAGGGGAGGAACTCGAGACTGCACTTGAAACCATTGACCTGGTTTGTATCAACAGTGGCTGTGTCACCAGGACAGCAAGCCGTCCAGGCGATGAGGACAGTGCTATTGACCTGGCGCTAGTTTCACTTTCACTCACTATAGTGTGTAGATGGGGTGTCCTAGGACACCATGGCAGCGACCACCACCCTTGCAGCATATTGGTGGAGAAAGGCAGAACCAGGCAGCACAAGCTAAAGGTAAAGACGTTCCAGTATGACAGTACAGGGCAAGATGTGGTGAGTAAAATAAGACGTGACAAGCGGAGAAAGCTTCAGGGCAGGAAAAAAGATGGGAGCAGCCACCTTGGTGGAATTTCGAGGTGGAGAAGGCTTGGGTGGATAAGCGTAGTGCTGTAAGGAGATGGCAAAATGCCAATAAGAACAGAGCAGGTCATTGTAGTCCCTGCATGCACTTAGAAAGAGAGATGCACACAAAAGTAAGCTATTTTTAAAAAAAACTGGTCAAGGTGGTTAAAAGCGAAAAATGGGCAGAGGTGTGTCAAAGAGTAAGCACAGACAAGTCACTGAAATTGTTCTGGCGACTACATAAAAGCATGAGCGGGGTAGTCAAGAATAAGAGCATTTCTGACTTCCAAGGTGCTTACCTCATCTGGCGGAGGACTGACGAGGACAAGGGCAAAGCCCTCTTTGAACGCTATCTAGAGCAGAGCAACCAGACAGACATGAGATGCCGAAATCTGGGCAAGGAGGTCACCTCAGACAGGTGCAAGGCCCAGAACAACTTGGATGAAGAAACAGTAACAGTGAAAGAAATCAAGGCTGTGCTTCAAAAAACAGCGCTCCAGGGCCTGATGGCATAAGATACGACGACGTCAATAGGTGTACCGACAACGTGCTAGAGAAACTAGAAGACATGTACAACAACAGTATAGGGAGTGCTAGCATCAAGGAGGAATGGTTACACAGCTATCTGATTCCCTTGCCGAAGCCTGACAAAGACCACACAAAAATTCAGGGATATCGAATTATAACCATGCAGAATACAATAGGCAAGCTGCTGGAGAAGGTAATTGCCAGGAAAATATCAAGCCAGCTAGAGAGGCAAGGTGTTTTTCCACCTACCCTGGGTGGGTACCGTCCCAAAAAGAAACCTTGACGAATGCAGCAGTATTTGCCCATGATGTCTATGAAGGTTTCCACTCGGGCATTGAAACCTTTGCTGCAGCGATTGTTCTTTAGGACGCGTACATCAGAGTACCTTCTTGAACTCAAAGTAAGTCCATCCCTCCTTAGTTGGATCGCTGCAGCCCTCTTCCGACGGAAAGTAGTCTTTAGATGTGGCAGTTGCGCATCGGAACCAACAACAATATATCCAGGTCTGCCACAGGGATACTGGTGACTCTGGATAATTTTGTGCTGATCGCATGGCCTTACGTGCCGGCGACGCATCTTTCAAATGTCTGCCCTATCAAATGTCGATGGTACGTGACATGCCTACCATGTTTGTAACGGGTAACGGGGAATCAGGGTTCGATTCCGGAGAGGGAGCATGAGAAACGGCTACCACATCCAAGGAAGGCAGCAGGCGCGCAACTTACCCACTCCCGGCACGGGGAGGTAGTGACGAAAAATAACAATACGGGACTCTATCGAGGCCCCGTAATTGGAATGAGTACACTTTAAACCCTTTAACGAGGATCTATTGGAGGGCAAGTCTGGTGCCAGCAGCCGCGGTAATTCCAGCTCCAATAGCGTATATTAAAGTTGTTGCAGTTAAAAAGCTCTAGGCTACCATTTGTTTGTAAAGAGTCACTGCACGAGACTCAGGCTACCATGTGTTTGTAAAGAGTCATTATATTTCAGAGTTTCCGACTTGGGTCAAGATGGCGGGATATGTTTTCCTCCAACTCTACTAAAGACGGTTGATCGGCGGCCTGACAATCCGTCATCATAAAACTCCCAACTGTTACAGAATCAGATTTCTGGCTCCAAATGTTAAGAGAGCCACGACTTCTGCCCTATGCGCCAACTTAGGCACGAGAGGAAAGACAAGACAAGACCACAGGGATCACCATTATCTCCGGTACTTTTCAACGCCTACACAGTGAGAATCACCAGTGAGCAGATCACTAGACCTGGCAGGACATTGTCATAGACCGATGATGTTTTAGTGTATCGTCAGAGTAAGGATAGAGAGCAGGTTGTTGTGGAACTACAAACTGAACTCAATCGCATTAGTACTTGTTGTGATGAAGCTGGGGCAATGGTCAACCCAACACAGGCAACAGTGACTTGGTTCTCGTTGATTAATCATATTGTCAACACTCCAACACCAACTGTAAAGCTGTGTTCAGAGACGGTGGAAAGAACGCAGGCAATGAATTACCTGGGGATACGGTTTGATCGAAGCCTTGCTTATAATGAGCACATAGACCAGGTGATAACAAAGGCCAATCGGGGTTTGGCTACGATGCGGGTGATGACGGCAGCAAACTGTGAGCAGCGCCATCTATGCCTTCTGTACGAGGGGCTGGTCATGTCTGTTTTTGAGTGTGCAATGGTAATCCTGACTCTCAGCCGTAAGCAGATAGATAGGATGGAAAGGATATAGAATGAAGCTATGCGCATTATTCTTGGATGTACAAGAGATACAGCATGCAGGGCGATGCGCTACCTTCTTGATTTTCCAACCATTGAAGAGAGAATACAAGTTTGCAGAGCACGCGCCTACCTCAGAGTTAACGCAAACACACAACATCAACTGCATAGTGAAATTATGAAGGTGAAGGGCAGCAGGTTAAAAAGAGGACGGTCGTGGATAGGTCAAACTGAAGACATTCTTCAACAGGTGTGTTCACTTGAGGACTTAGAACCTGGCGAGGAGTGGTTACAATTTCCAACAGATTTCTGCACATCCTTTTCAGTTTACATCCAACTAGACAGAAAATGCAGACAAGAAAATCCGGCTGCTGGAAGTCATGGCAGTAAGTAGAGCAATAACATGGCTCGAGACACAGACATTCACTAGGGCATGTTTCCTTAGCGACTCAATGAACATGATCAAGAGGATAGAGGAGGGGACGATCCGAAGAGAATGGTTGCTGCTTCTGGAGCTGTCTCGGCTGGCAAAGATTAGTTTCATCGTCGTGTCAGGGCATGCGGGAGTACAAATCAAATCAAATCAAATCAACTTTATTAGGGTCACAAATTGGGCGCGCAGGCCTGTCTTACATTCGGCCCTTCCAATCACT
Source organism: Cepaea nemoralis (assembly GCA_014155875.1). Taxonomy (NCBI): domain Eukaryota; kingdom Metazoa; phylum Mollusca; class Gastropoda; order Stylommatophora; family Helicidae; genus Cepaea; species Cepaea nemoralis. Next base: position 37,094 of record JACEFZ010008206.1, read on the forward strand.
CGTCTTTCATTCATCAAGAGCATTATACATTTACATAGGAAGAAAAATAAACATTGTGAAATGAATGTTGTAAACATAAACAAGGCTTATTACCATGTTATGAGGCCCATCTCCCACTTATCCATACATCACCCCACCCACACACACACACCCACCTACCCACACACACGCACACCAGGGACACATACATACCCCACCAACCGACCCATCCCCCTCGCGCACATCCCCCACCCACACACACTACCCTCATCTGATCCCCCAACCAAAACACACTCGCCACCCACAAACATTCCCTACTAACCCACACATCCCACGCCCATCCACATCCTAACCCACACATCCTCTCCCCACCCACACCTCAAACCACCCATCCCCCAGCCACATCTCCATCGACCACATATTCCCCACCCACGCACACAATCCCCCACCAACCCACACATCGCACATCCACTCACACATCCCCAAACCATACACACACATCCCCACCAACTGACATGTCCCTACCCCCCCCCCCACACACACACATCTCCCTAACCACCCATACATCCCCAAACCACTTACACACACCCCACCACCCACACATATAACTTCCACCCACCCACACATGCCTTAACCCAATCCCCCACCCGCACATCACATACACCCCTACCACGCAATATTCCCAACCCACGCACCACACACACACACATATCCCTCACCAACACATCCCCACTTACACACCACACACATATCCCCCACCCAGATACCACACAATATTCCCACCCACACCCACACAGATACCCTTACCCATCCACCCCACATACCCCCACTCACACACCACAAAACACACACATAACTCACCCACACAATATCCCCAACCAACACACCACACACCTCTCCCCACCCACACACGCATTCCCTACCCGTCCACCAACACACACTCACTCACGCATACATCCTCCACTACGCACCTACACCCCCACCCACCCACCCACCCCCAACCAAACATCTCTCGATCACAATACCCCTACCCACACACATCCTCCACCCACTCACACATCCCATCCCGACACATACAACTCCCTCACCGACCTACACATCCCTAAGCCACTCACACACCCTCACCCACTCATTACCCATCCACGCACACATTTCCCACCCACACACCCCCACATACTTCCCCCAACCACCACACATCCCCTACTCACCCCCACATATACCCCACCCATACACACTTTCCCGCACTCATCACACACATCCCCCACACCACCCACTATCCTCCACCCACACACATATCCTCACCCATACCACCACAAACATACCCTCCACCCACACATCATGCACACATCCCGCACCAACACACCGCACACATATCTCACACCCACACACCATACACTTCTCCCCACCCGCCCTTGCATCCCCAATCCACCCAACACAATCCCCTACCCACACAACCCCGCCACCCACACATACTTCCTCAAACCATCCACACATCTCCACCCACATAAACACACATCCCCCGCATCCATCCCATACACATATCCTCCACCCATATACACATCCCCCACACCCATTCCCACACCCCTACTTTCACCCCCACACATCCATCCACACATCCCACCAACACCCACAAATATCACTACCCACCAAAACCCACACACCCCAACCCATCCAAACGCATATCCCCACCCACACATATCCCCACACTCACACACATCCTCCACACACACTCACACCTCCTCACATCTAGACACATACAAAATGTCTCAAGTTAGCATTGAAACTAGTATGAACAAACTCCCACACTTTACTCACACACATACACTGACACTTGTCATGAGCAGTCTCATAAAAATGTTAAACATGGAGAAAAATGTGTACATAAAAAGTATGTGACGTAAAAATAGTGATGCTCCCACACACACACACACACACACACACACACACACACACTCTCTCTCTCTCTCTCTCACGCTCACTCATTCACTCTCACGCTCACTCATTCACTCTCACGCTCACTCATTCACTCTCACGCTCACTCATTCACTCTCGCGCTCACTCATTCACTCTCGCGCTCACTCATTCACTCTCGCGCTCACTCATTCACTCTCACGCTCACTCATTCACTCTCACGCTCACTCATTCACTCTCACGCTCACTCATTCACTCTCGCGCTCACTCATTCACTCTCGCGCTCACTCATTCACTCTCTCGCTCACTCATTCACTCTCACTCTCACGCTCACTCATTCACTCTCATGCTCACTCATTCACTCTCATGCTCACTCATTCACTCTCCCGCTCACTCATTCTGTCTCTCATTCACACTCACTGACTCTCTCACTCAAACTACAGTAATGAACATGAGTTTATATTATGCATGATAAAATCAAATGGTATTTAACTGATAATATGACAGATGAGAATACACAAACATATGGATTCACGTGTTACATAACATTCGTGTTACATGACATGCATCTGCTCAGCTCTCTCTCTCTCTCTCTCTCTCTCTCTCTCTCTCTCTCTCTCTCTCTCTCTCTCTCTCTCTCTCTCTCTCTGTATTCTTTCATATACACACACTCACACGCATGCGCGCGCTCACACACACACTAACACATCAACTCTCCCACTGTCTCACTCTCTCACACACAATTCTTCTTCACACACACACACTCACTACTCTCTCAATCACACTCTCTCACACATACACGCACGCATGAACGCATGCACGCACGCACACACTCCTTTGCTCACTCTCACACATACACGTACGAATGACATGCACTGACTCATTCCCCCACCATTTCTCGCTCAATCACTCTCTCCACACACACGCATGCACGTGCGCACACACACATTCACTCTCTCCCTCTCTCTGACACCCACTTTCTCTCTCTCTCTCTCTCTCTCTCTCTCTCTCTTCTCTCTCTCTCTCTCTCTCTCTCTCTCTCTCTCTCTCTCGCTCGCTCCCACACGCACACACATATATAGTGAACAATTATAGTTAAACAATTATAATGAACAATTATACCAGTAAATGACTTATGGTAGCATATAGTTGATATGGATTAAGTATTGAAAGAGTTTTCGGTTAAATGTGCAGGGACTCATTGGAGTTTTCAGATCTGGAGGCAGCTCATTCCATAAGTGAGCATCAGAATAGGCGAAACATGTTTTGTATAGGTCCAATCTAGGCTTTGAGACATGTAACAAATTTAGGCGCTTGCTGTTCATTGCATTAGATTGAATCAGCGGCAGAAGATACTCTGGGGTATTTTGAGATATAATTTTATTCACTAATTTGGCTTTGTTGAAAAGGAAGCGCTTTTGAAGTGGTAGAAGTCTTAGATGACTGTACAAATTATTAATTTCAACGTGCTTTATGCCAGAAACCAGACGAATAGCGCGGTTTTGTAGAGAACATAGTCGTTTTAAATTAGATTTAGGGCAACCATCCCAAACTGTGGAACAGTAATCGAGATGTGATTGGATATAGCATGTATAGAATATTTTTCGTGTGCTTTCGTCCAGGAAGTGCTGAATTTTAGCAATTTGGTAAACTTTTTGTGCTATTTTCTTGGTAAGAGCGTGAACATGAGAGCTCCAGTTCAAATGCCTGTCAATTAAAAGACCTAGTGTTTTATGTTAAGTCACATTAACTATAGGTAACGTGCATATGCGGAGTTCGAGCGGTGCTCCAGTTATGGCTAGTGTCTGCAGTTTTTGTCTGGTCCTTATTAGCATGGATTTGGTTTTGTCAATGTTAATTTGCATGCTGTTTTAATTGTTCCATCTAGTAAGATTATCAAGTTCCTTTTGTAAAGAATTCTCTAATTCACTACGGTTTTCTTGACTAGTATATATAGTACAGTCGTCTGCAAATAGATCACAAGTTGTATTGATATCTTCGTCCAGAAAGATAATGCATTGTCCGGGTCAGGAAGTTGGTAAACGTGATCAAGGGCTGCTTTTCTTAAGTCTTGCAAAAATAAATCTTGATTGAATGCTTTAAAATTTCTAAATTTGATACTTACATGTTTATGATTAAGAGATTTGATCCCAATTCTTGACCATGTACAACATACCGGGTAGTGGTCACTAACTGTACTAACAGGAACATAACATTCAATAATATTATCTGGACAAGCAACATATTTATGATCAATTATAGTTGACGCTGTGTCAGTAACCCTTGTGGGACGGTTTATTAGTTGTTTGAAATTGTAAGAAAGAATGATATCGTCCCATGTCTGGTTGGATTTACTAATATCTATGTTGAAGTCACCTAGTATCATAACTTCTCTACCTGCTGTAAACACTCTATCCATCATTGTAGTCAAGCAGTCATACCAACTGTACCCGGCACAAGGATTCCTATATAGGTATCCATTGAGAAACGGTTGTTGGCTGGCTGGCTTCACCTCTAACCAAACACATTCTATCTCTACTGTCTCGAGATCACTTCTACGTGACCAGTTGAGGGAATTGGAAATGTATACAGCACTACCTGTCTCTAATTTTTGATTTGCATCTTTCCGAATTACTTTAAACCCCTTAAGTGAGATTTCGGAGTTGGTTATTTTGTCGTTATGACGACTTTCTGTGATTCCAAACACATGGAACTGTTTGGACAGTATTACCTATTACCTATATTAACTAACTAACTAACTAATTAACTAACTAAATCACCACGGAAACAAGGTACTCTTTTTCCACAGCTGTCTGCGGGAAAGACTACTAGGTGGATTGCAACGGCTACGGAGTTCGTGCTTTGTGCGACGCTTTCCGTGCTGCGGTAAGAGACCGAGCCATATGGGATAAATCCCGGTGCAATGAAGTCGACCTTGGCGACCTTTAAGCGACCTGTGATAGACCTGCACAGACTTGACCGGCAGGAGACAAGGTCATCTAAGAAAGGTCAAACCTGTTCTGGGACAGAGATCCCATACCCTTTTACCCAGGCAATGCCTGAAACAGTATAAAACAATACCCGTGAGTTTTATGTGAGAATAAACATTAGTCTTTCACTACCTACAAATTCCTTAACACCTATAGCTTCTTTATCTATACTAGTATTAGTATATCTTAGCCATAACATAAATTAAGAACCTTATTGTGAACACATATGTTTAACTAATATTATTATCGCCTATTTCCCGACGCGCCGCCTACAGCCAACATTAAGTATTTAACCATTCACCCGAAGATCTGAACTCGCTGCCTGTACCACGCCGGGCCAGCCTAACTACACCTTAGCTACACAACCGCAGAAGCGCGACCTTCTTTCACCTATGTCCAGCTAACAAAAGACACGCATTCTTTCCTGTGCCCGCCCCGTCTCTGGCCAACGATCTCACCTGCCCCTATTGTCTGGTTGACCTAGTGATCGCGAGTGCCTGGCTATCTTCTTCTGCCGTCTGCTGTGTTTGGTCGCTGTGTCTATATTCTTGCAATACTGCCATCTCTTCGTATTTACATGCACTTGCACTAGCCTAGTTCTCATTAATCTTGTAGGCTAATTGCTCAGTTTACATGAACACATACAGTTTATCCACACTCTGCTTATCTAACCGATTAATATGACTCCCATCACTCTATTTCGGCCATTTAAATATCGGTAATATGTAGGACGTCGCATTCAGTCCTGATCCCTGGTCGACTGCTCATAATTATTTGGTAAGCTTACCTATGGTAGTTTGCTATAGCTCTCTAAACTAAGATACCTGATTATAATATACAATTAAACTAATAAGGTCTAAGTCTTATGTCAACTTACATTCAACTCCTGCCATCCAGTTGATCATCTGGGTCCCATATTTGAAATACGATTGCTCTCTTCAACCTCGTTTGCCGTGGATCCCACCACCGGTTTCCAGTCGTATTTGACATTAGTCTCCTGTGTGGTTCCAACCGCAGTGTCCCTGGCTATGGTAGTCCTGTTTGACGTCAGCCATCATCTGCAACTAACGAGCGATCTCCTTAGCTGGCGGTCCTCTTAACTCAAGTGGCTTTCTTGCACTTTAACGACCCTCGGACTCTGCGTGTCTTTCCCTTCTTTGGCTTATCTGCCTTGGGTAGGTTCCGTTCACAGATCCTTAGTCGTTCTCACTCCTATCAGTGATTCAGACGAGTTCTAGCATGGGCGCTTGTCCGTCTTCCTTCACTTCCTCCTCCTACAGATACTATACAGACTTGGGCACGGATTAGCCACAATTTCTGAAGTCCTGTTACTATGTTTCCTTGGGCTGCCCCAATAGGGCAAAGACCCCCGGCCACTCCCGGAGTCCACTAATCAACTGGTCCTCTCTCCTGTTCGACTCTCTAACTGACTGGATCCTCAAGTATATATTACTTCTCGAGATGGCGCCTTTCTTGAATCACGTGACGTCGCTGTCCCTTGTCATCCAATCAGTACTTCGCGTACCCTGCTTCAATTTGCATCTATTATTAATCTAACTACCTTCACCCCAATACGACGTTGTTTGTTGAGTTCATAGTCCTTGTTTGAGTTCATGCTCCTTGAAGTAGATTTCTCAGCTCAAGCACGTTTCCCACTGCCATACATCTGCCAGCCCAACGGTACCCATTTTGGTCTCTAGACAGCCTTCGTTTATCTCGGATTCTTGTATGCACCTATAAACTATGTGGCCTGCGTTGTTTTCTGACAGCTCTAACCTAAAGTATACATTACATCTGGCATTCCCCGACCCTGAGAAAGCTACAGGACAACGAAAATTGAGGTAGAGTTTTAGGAAACCGAAACAATTCGGGTTCAGAGCTTGACCTTTCAAGCTGTTTAAAAATATCTTGGCCGATGAACTTCTGGGACAGAGATCCCATACCGGGCATACTTGACTAAACAGATATCCATCTGAACAAAATAATCCCTGGGTATATGGATTGATGGATCAATCTATGGATCGATGGGTATTTGGGCTGAATACATGTACCACTAATAAGCCTACGGAAAGATAGTTACGAAACAAAGGCCGGTGTAATTCCTAGCTTTAGTCTTTTACTTCATGCGGTTAATAGGTGATAATAAGTGGGCCATTCCCCTAACATCCAGTGGCATAGGGCTGTCACAACTATCTATTTTCCTTTTGTGAGGCAATGCAGCTCGTATTATTACAGTTCAATATGCATTATGTGTCTGCAATGCATGTCGATTACTCTATGCGATTATGTTGTAGATTGTCACCTGTTATTGTTCAGAGGAAAATAATTATTGAGTTGTCTTTTATTTCGACTTGTTTAGTCCTGAATATATAAGTAGAGTATTAGAGACCTTGTGAACTGTGTCATCTCTTCTATAACCTGATAACAACACCACGAAAATTGATGGTGCAATATAATTAACTATTGTTCTCACGCGGAAAAACGACCTCATCTGTCGTATCCTTACCTTACTCTCATCCTCTTTTCTTCCTTCTCCTTCCCTCTCCATCTTTCTTTACTATCAAAGATAGTGCTTGTAGGCAGAGTCGACTGAGGAACGAACTTTTAAGCTTCACACTATTTATATCGTTTCCCTCATCATTCTTTTCTTTCTCTCTCTCTCTCCCTCCCTCCTCCTCTCTCTTCGTTACCCTCTTCTTTTCTAGCTGTCACTATATTTTTCTTTACTTCTATATATTCTTCAATTAGCATCCTCAAACAGATTATTGCTTCGCTGATGCCACTGTTTTTATGGAACCCACATTATTCTTCAGCTACTTCATCTATTTTATTTTAAATTCTTTCTTGAGTGACCTTGCAAGGGTGCATTTCGTCAACTATGTGGTGAGTGAATCCTGTTTTGTATGGAAGCAATCACACATGGAGGACAATTAGCAGGCAAGTTAGGATTATGTTAGAAGCTGTGTACGGGATAGAAAGAGTAATGAAGAATATCTTGAGATAAAAGTTTACCCCACAGAGAGAGCTCGTTTCTGGCATGAAGAGAAGACAGTCCACATTCTTTGGGCCATGAGAAGGGGAAAGCTATAGTATGTCGTCACAACGGCAAAGTTGGAGGGGAGCAGAAGCTGGAGTATGTCGTCACAACGGCAAAGTTTTAGGAGGGAGCAGGCTGGAGTATGTCGTCGATCACAACGGCAAAGTTTGGAGGGAGCAGAAGCTGGAGTATGTCGTCACAACGGCAAAGTTGGAGGTGACATGAAGCTGAGTATGTCGTCACAACGCAAAAGTTTGGAGGGTAGCAGAAGCTGGAGTATGTCGTCACAACGGCAAGTTGGAGGGGAGCAGAAAAAACGCTGACATGTCCGTCACAGACATCAACTGGAAAGTTGGAGGGAGCAGAACTGGAGTATGTACGTCACAACGGGAAAGTTGGAGGGGAGCATAAGCTCTGGATTATGTCGTGACAACGGAAGTTGGAGGGGAGCAGAGCTGGAGTATTCGTGTCAACAACGGGAAAGTTGAGGGGAGCAGAACTGGAGTATGTCGTCACAACGGGAAAGTTTGAGGGGTGCAGTAAGCTGGAGTATTCCGTCACAACGGAAGTTGGAGGGGAGCATAAGCTGGGATGTCTCCACGGAAGTTGGAGGGTAGCAGAAGCTGGAGTATGTCACAAACGGAAGTTGGAGGGTAGCAAAGCTGGGATTCTACAACGGCAAGTTGGGGGTAGCAGAACTGGGTTGTGCACAACGGAAGTTGGAGGGTAGCAGAAGCTGGAGTATGTCTCACAACGGAATGGGGGTAGCAGAAGTGGGTATGTCGTACAACGGAAGTTGGAGGGTAGCAAACTGGAGTATGCGCAAGGCAAGTTGGAGGTAGCAGAACGGATGGAAACGGCAAGTTGGAGGTAGCAGAAGCGGAGATGCTAAACGGCAAGTGGAGGTAGCAGAAGCTGGTATGTTAAACGGTCAAGTTGGAGGGTAGCAGAAGGGAGATGTCAAGGAAGTGGAGGGACGAAGTTGAGAGAGGAGTCAAACGGAATGGAGGAGCAAACGGAATGAAAGGAAGTTGAGGGCAGAACTGGGTAGTCTCAAAGGTCAAGTTGAGGGTAGAAGGGTATGTCTCACAACGGGAAAGTTGGGGGAGCAGAAGCTGGAGTATGTCACAAGGAAGTTGGAGGGTAGCAGAAGCTGGGATGTCTCACAACGGAAAGTTGGAGGGAGCAGAAGTGGGGTATGCGTCAACGGAAGTTGGAGGGAGCAGAAGCTGGGTATGTCTCACAACGGGAAAGTTGGAGGGGAACTGGAGTATGTCATCACAACGGGAAAGTTGGGGAGCAGAAGCTGGGGGTTCACAAGAAGTTGGGGGTAGCAAAGCGGGATGTGTACAACGGGAAAGTGGAGGGGCAAAGCGGTTTCTCACAACGGAAGTTGGGGGTAGCAGAAGTGGGTTCATCACAACGGAAGTTGGAGGAAGAAGCTGGGGTATGTTCACAACGGGAAAGTTGGAGGGAGCAGAAGGGGTATGTCTCACAACGGAAGTTGGGGGAGCAGAAGCTGGGGTATGTCTCACAAGGAATGGAGGGAAGAAGCTGGATGTCATCACAACGGGAAAGTTGGAGGGAGAGAAGCTGGAGTTTCACAACGGTCAGTTGGGGGTAGCAGAAGCTGGGTATGTCTCACAACGGGAAAGTTGGAGGGGAGCAAAGCTGGAGTATGTCATCACAACGGGTCAAGTTGGAGGGTAGCAGAAGCTGGGTATGTCGTCAAACGGTCAAGTTGGAGGGAGCAGAAGCTGGAGTATGTCGCCACAACGGGAAAGTTGGAGGGGAGCAGAAGCTGGAGTTGTCGTCACAACGGTCAAGTTGGAGGGTAGCAGAAGCTGGAGTATGTCGTCACAACGGTCAAGTTGGAGGGTAGCAGAAGCTGGAGTATGTCTCACAACGGGAAGTTGGAGGGTAGCAGAAGCTGGAGTATGTCGTCACAAGGTAAAGTTGGAGGGTAGCAGAAGCTGGAGTATGTCGAACAAGGGAAAGTTGGAGGGCACAAGCTGGAGTATGTCATCACAACGGTCAAGTTGGAGGGTAGCAGAAGTGGAGTATGTCTCACAACGGGAAGTTGGAGGGGTAGCAAAGAAGGGGATGTCGTCACAACGGAAGTTGGGGGTAGCAGAACGGGTATGTCGTCACAACGGGAAAGTTGGAGGGAGCAAAGCTGGAGTATGTCTCACAACGGTCAAGTTGGAGGGTAGCAGAAGCTGGAGTATGTCACACAACGGTCAAGTTGGAGGGTAGCAGAAGCTGGGTATGTCATCACAACGGAAAGTTGGAGGGGAGCAGAAGCTGGGGTATGTCTCAAACGGCAAGTTGGAGGGAGCAGAAGCTGGAGTATGTCGTCACAACGGCAAGTTGGAGGGAGCAGAAGCTGGGGTATGTCGTCACAACGGAAGTTGGAGGGTAGCAGAAGCTGGGATGTGTCACAACGGGAAGTTGGAGGGGAGCAGAAGCTGGGTATGTCTCACAACGGCAAGTTGGAGGGAGCAGAAGTGGAGTATGTCGTCACAACGGTAAGTTGGAGGGGAGCAGAAGCTGGAGTATGTCGTCACAACGGTCAAGTTGGAGGGTAGCAGAAGCTGGGGTATGTCGTCACAACGGTAAGTTGGGGGTAGCAGAAGCTGGGTATGTCGTCACAACGGGAAGTTGGAGGGGAGCAGAAGCTGGGTATGTCTCACAACGGAAGTTGGAGGGTAGCAGAAGCTGGGTATGTCGTCACAACGGCAAGTTGGAGGGAGCAGAAGCTGGAGTAGGACAACGGTCAAGTTGGAGGGTAGCAGAAGCTGGGGTATGTCATCACAACGGGAAAGTTGGAGGGAGCGAAGCTGGGTATGTCTCACAAGGAAAGTTGGGGGGACAGAAGCTGGGTAGCACAACGGAAAGTTGGAGGGAGCAGAGCTGGAGTATGTCTCACAACGGTCAAGTTGGAGGGTAGCAGAAGCTGGTATGTCTACAACGGAAGTTGGAGGGTAGCAGAAGCGGGGTATGTCTCACAACGGAAGTTGGAGGGTAGCAGAAGTGGGTATGTCTCAAACGGAAGTTGGAGGGTAGCAGAAGCTGGGTTGTTCACAACGGAAAGTGGAGGGAGCAGAAGCTGGGTATGTCATCACAACGGAGTTGGAGGGAGCAGAAGCTGGGTATGTCTCACAACGGTCAAGTTGGAGGGTAGCAGAAGCTGGTATGTCTCAAACGGGAAAGTTGGAGGGAGCAGAAGCTGGATATGTCTCACAACGGAGTTGGAGGGAGCAGAAGCTGGTATGTCCACAAGGAAGTTGGAGGGAGCAGAAGCTGGGGTATTCTCAAACGGCAAGTTGGAGGGACAGAAGCTGGGGTAGCGCACAACGGCAAGTGGAGGGGCAGAAGCTGGGGTATGTCACAACGGAAAGTTGGGGTAGCAGAAGCGGAGTATGTCTCACAACGGAAGTTGGAGGTCAGAAGCTGGGTATGTCGTCACAACGGAAGTTGGGGGAGCAGAAGCTGGTATGTCTCACAACGGTCAGTTGGAGGGTAGCAGAAGCTGGGTATGTCTCACAACGGGAAGTTGGAGGGAGCAGAAGCTGGGTATGTCTCACAACGGGAAAGTTGAGGTAGAGAAGCTGGTATGTCTCACAACGGTCAAGTTGGAGGGTAGCAGAAGCTGGGTATGTCGTCACAACGGAAGTTGGAGGGTAGCAGAAGCTGGGTATGTCTCACAACGGTCAAGTTGGAGGGTAGCAGAAGCTGGGTATGTCTCACAACGGGAAAGTTGGAGGGTAGCAGAAGCTGGGTATGTCTCACAACGGAAGTTGGAGGGGAGCAGAAGCTGGAGTATGTCATCACAACGGAAAGTTGGAGGGTAGCAGAAGCTGGAGTATGTCGTCACAACGGAAGTTGGAGGGTAGCAGAAGCTGGGGTATGTCTCACAACGGAAAGTTGGAGGGGAGCAGAAGCTGGAGTATGTCATCACAACGGAAAGTTGGAGGGTAGCAGAAGCTGGGGTATGTCTCACAACGGGAAAGTTGGAGGGAGCAGAAGCTGGGTATGTCTCACAACGGAAGTTGGAGGGAGCAGAAGCTGGAGTATGTCGTCACAACGGGAAAGTTGGAGGGAGCAGAAGCTGGGTATGTCTCACAACGGGAAAGTTGGAGGGAGCAGAAGCTGGGTATGTCTCACAACGGGAAGTTGGAGGGGAGCAGAAGCTGGGTATGTCGTCACAACGGTCAAGTTGGAGGGTAGCAGAAGCTGGGTATGTCGTCACAACGGTCAAGTTGGAGGGTAGCAGAAGCTGGGTATGTCTCACAACGGAAGTTGGAGGGTAGCAGAAGCTGGGTATGTCTCACAACGGAAGTTGGAGGGTAGCAGAAGCTGGGTATGTCTCACAACGGGAAAGTTGGAGGGTAGCAGAAGCTGGGTATGTCTCACAACGGAAAGTTGGAGGGTAGCAGAAGCTGGGGTATGTCATCACAACGGGAAAGTTGGAGGGTAGCAGAAGCTGGAGTATGTCTCACAACGGTCAAGTTGGAGGGAGCAGAAGCTGGGGTATGTCGTCACAACGGAAGTTGGAGGGTAGCAGAAGCTGGGTATGTCGTCACAACGGTCAAGTTGGAGGGTAGCAGAAGCTGGGTATGTCTCACAACGGTCAAGTTGGAGGGTAGCAGAAGCTGGAGTATGTCGTCACAACGGTCAAGTTGGAGGGTAGCAGAAGCTGGAGTATGTCGTCACAACGGTCAAGTTGGAGGGAGCAGAAGCTGGAGTATGTCTCACAACGGTCAAGTTGGAGGGAGCAGAAGCTGGGGTATGTCGTCACAACGGAAGTTGGAGGGAGCAGAAGCTGGGTATGTCGTCACAACAAGTGGAGGGAGCAGAAGCTGGGTATGTCGTCACAACGGAAGTTGGAGGGAGCAGAAGCTGGGTATGTCGTCACAACGGTCAAGTTGGAGGGTAGCAGAAGCTGGGTATGTCGTCACAACGGTCAAGTTGGAGGGTAGCAGAAGCTGGGTATGTCGTCACAACGGTCAAGTTGGAGGGGAGCAGAAGCTGGAGTATGTCGTCACAACGGTCAAGTTGGAGGGGAGCAGAAGCTGAGTATGTCGTCACAACGGAAGTGGAGGGTAGCAGAAGCTGGAGTATGTCGTCACAACGGTCAAGTTGGAGGGTAGCAGAAGCTGGGTATGTCGTCACAACGGGAAAGTTGGAGGGTAGCAGAAGCTGGAGGTATGTCATCACAACGGTCAAGTTGAGGGTAGCAGAAGCTGGGTATGTCGTCACAACGGGAAAGTTGGAGGGGAGCAGAAGCTGGAGTATGTCATCACAACGGTCAAGTTGGAGGGTAGCAGAAGCTGGAGTATGTCTCACAACGGTCAAGTTGGAGGGTAGCAGAAGCTGGAGTATGTCTCACAACGGGAAGTTGGAGGGGAGCAGAAGCTGGAGTATGTCATCACAACGGAAAGTTGGAGGGGAGCAGAAGCTGGAGTATGTCATCACAACGGGAAAGTTGGAGGGGAGCAGAAGCTGGGTATGTCTCACAACGGAAGTTGGAGGGTAGCAGAAGCTGGGTATGTCCTCACAACGGGAAGTTGGAGGGTAGCAGAAGCTGGAGTATGTCATCACACGGGAAGTTGGAGGGTAGCAGAAGCTGGAGTATGTGTCACAACGGAAGTTGGAGGGTAGCAGAAGCTGGAGTATGTCGCACAACGGGAAAGTTGGAGGGGAGAGAAGCTGGGTGATCACAAGGAAGTTGGAGGGTACAGAAGCTGGGGTATGTCTCAAAAACGGGAAAGTTGGAGGGGAGCAGAAGCTGGGGTATGTCATCACAACGGGAAAGTTGGAGGGTAGCAGAAGCTGGGGTATGTCGTCACAACGGTCAAGTTGGAGGGTAGCAGAAGCTGGGTATGTCTCACAACGGAAAGTTGGAGGGGAGCAGAAGCTGGGTATGTCTCACAACGGAAAGTTGGAGGGTAGCAGAAGCTGGGTATGTCTCACAACGGGAAAGTTGGAGGGTAGCAGAAGCTGGGTATGTCATCACAACGGGAAAGTTGGAGGGTAGCAGAAGCTGGGTATGTCGTCACAACGGTCAAGTTGGAGGGGAGCAGAAGCTGGGTATGTCGTCACAACGGGAAAGTTGGAGGGGAGCAGAAGCTGGGTATGTCATCACAACGGGAAAGTTGGAGGGTAGCAGAAGCTGGAGTATGTCATCACAACGGGAAAGTTGGAGGGTAGCAGAAGCTGGGTATGTCGTCACAACGGGAAAGTTGGAGGGAGCAGAAGCTGGAGTATGTCATCACAACGGTCAAGTTGGAGGGGAGCAGAAGCTGGGTATGTCATCACAACGGGAAAGTTGGAGGGGAGCAGAAGCTGGGTATGTCTCACAACGGGAAAGTTGGAGGGAGCAGAAGCTGGGTATGTCTCACAACGGGAAAGTTGGAGGGGAGCAGAAGCTGGAGTATGTCATCACAACGGTCAAGTTGGAGGGTAGCAGAAGCTGGAGTATGTCTCACAACGGTCAAGTTGGAGGGTAGCAGAAGCTGGGGTATGTCATCACAACGGAAGTTGGAGGGGAGCAGAAGCTGGGTATGTCTCACAACGGGAAGTTGGAGGGAGCAGAAGCTGGGTATGTCTCACAACGGTCAAGTTGGAGGGAGCAGAAGCTGGGTATGTCTCACAACGGAAAGTTGGAGGGAGCAGAAGCTGGGGTATGTCTCACAACGGAAAGTTGGAGGGTAGCAGAAGCTGGGTATGTCACACAACGGGAAGTTGGAGGGAGCAGAAGCTGGGTATGTCTCACAACGGAAGTTGGAGGGGAGCAGAAGCTGGTATATACAGAAGTGGAGGTAGCAGAAGCTGGGAGTCTACAGGAAGTTGGAGGACAGAAGCTGGGGTATGTCAAACGGGTAAGCAACTACAAACGGTCAAGTTGGAGGGTAGCAGAAGCTGGGTATGTCTCACAACGGGAAAGTTGGAGGAGCAGAAGCTGGGGTATGTCTCACAACGGAAAGTTGGAGGGAGCAGAAGCTGGGGTATGTCTCACAACGGAAGTTGGAGGGGAGCAGAAGCTGGGTATGTCTCACAACGGGAAAGTTGGAGGGTAGCAGAAGCTGGGGTATGTCTAACAACGGTCAAAGTTGGAGGTAGCAGAAGCTGGGGTATGTCGTCACAACGGTCAAGTTGGAGGGAGCAGAAGCTGGGTATGTCCTCACAACGGAAGTTGGAGGGTAGCAGAAGCTGGGGTATGTCGTCACAACGGAAGTTGGAGGGAGCAGAAGCTGGTATGTCTCACAACGGAAGTTGGAGGGAGCAGAAGCTGGGTATGTCTCACAAGAAGTGGAGGTAGCAGAAGCTGGGGTATGTCTCACAACGGGAGTTGGAGGAGCAGAGTGGGTATGTCGTCACAACGGGAAAGTTGGGGGGAGCAGAACTGGGGTATGTCTCACAACGAAGTTGGAGGGTAGCAGAAGCTGGTATGTCTCAAACGGAAAGTTGGAGGGAGCAGAAGCTGGGTATGTCGTCACAACGGAAGTTGGAGGGAGCAGAAGCTGGGTATGTCTCACAACGAAGTTGGAGGTAGCAGAAGCTGGTATGTCGTCACAACGGAAGTTGAGGGAGCAGAAGCTGGGTATGTCTCACAACGGTAAGTTGGAGGAGCAGAAGTGGGTATGTCCTTTTTTTTTTTTTTTTTTCACAACGGGGGAAGTTGGAGGGTAGCAGAAGCTGGGGTATGACCTCACAACGGGAAAGTTGGAGGGAGCAGAAGCTGGAGTATGTCGTCACAACGGGAAAGTTGGAGGGAGCAGAAGCTGGAGTATGTCGTCACAACGGTCAAGTTGGAGGGTAGCAGAAGCTGGGTATGTCGTCACAACGGTAAAGTTGGAGGGAGCAGAAGCTGGAGTATGTCTCACAACGGAAGTTGGAGGGAGCAGAAGCTGGAGTATGTCTCACAACGGGAAAGTTGGAGGGGAGCAGAAGCTGGGTATGTCTCACAACGGAAAATTGGAGGGTAGCAGAAGCTGGGTATGTCCTCACAACGGCAAGTTGGAGGGTAGCAGAAGCTGGAGTATGTCATCACAACGGGAAAGTTGGAGGGTAGCAGAAGCTGGAGTATGTCATCACAACGGTCAAGTTGGAGGGGAGCAGAAGCTGGAGTATGTCGTCACAACGGGAAGTTGGAGGGGAGCAGAAGCTGGGGTATGTCATCACAACGGGAAAGTTGGAGGGTAGCAGAAGCTGGAGGGATGTCATCACAACGGTCAAGTTGGAGGGTAGCAGAAGCTGGGGTATGTCGTCACAACGGGAAAGTTGGAGGGGAGCAGAAGCTGGAGTATGTCATCACAACGGTCAAGTTGGAGGGAGCAGAAGCTGGAGTATGTCTCACAACGGAAAGTTGGAGGGGGGCAGAAACTGGAGTATGTCATCACAACGGGAAAGTTGGAGGGTAGCAGAAGCTGGAGTATGTCGTCACAACGGTCAAGTTGGAGGGTAGCAGAAGCTGGAGTATGTCGTCACAACGGGAAAGTTGGAGGGGAGCAGAAGCTGGAGTATGTCATCACAACGGGAAAGTTGGAGGGGAGCAGAAGCTGGGGTATGTCATCACAACGGGAAGTTGGAGGGTAGCAGAAGCTGGGGTATGTCCTCACAACGGGAAAGTTGGAGGGGAGCAGAAGCTGGAGTATGTCATCACAACGGGAAAGTTGGAGGGGAGCAGAAGCTGGAGTATGTCATCACAACGGTCAAGTTGGAGGGTAGCAGAAGCTGGAGTATGTCATCACAACGGTCAAGTTGGAGGGTAGCAGAAGCTGGGGTATGTCAGTCACAACGGTAAAGTTGGAGGGTAGCAGAAGGCTGGAGTATGTCATCACAACGGGAAAGTTGGAAGGGTGAGCAGAAGCTGGGGTATGTCCTCACAACGGTCAAGTTGGAGGTAGCAGAAGCTGGAGTCTGTCATCACAACGGTCGAAGTTGGAGGGTAGCAGAAGCTGAGTATGTCATCACAACGGTCAAGTTGGAGGGTAGCAGAAGCTGGAGTATGTCAGTCACAACGGGAAAGTTGGAGGGAGCAGAAGCTGGAGTATGTCATCACAACGGGAAAGTTGGAGGGTAGCAGAAGCTGGGGTATGTCATCACAACGGAAAGTGGAGGGTAGCAGAAGCTGGGTATGTCATCACAACGGTCAAGTTGGAGGGTAGCAGAAGCTGGGGTATGTCACCACAACGGGAAAGTTGGAGGGTGAGCAGAAGCTGGGGTATGTCATCACAACCGGGAAATGTTGGAGAGGGAGCAGAAGCTGGGGTATGTCCTCACAACAGGGAAAGTTGGAGGGGAGCAGAAGCTGGAGTATGTCCTCACAACGGTAAGTGGAGGGGTAGCAGAAGCTGGAGTATGTCAGTCACAACGGTCAAGTTGGAGGGTAGCAGAAGCTGGGGTTATGTCGTCACAACGGTCAAGTTGGAGGGTAGCAGAAGCTGGAGTATGTCGTCACAACGGTCAAGTTGGAGGGTAGCAGAAGCTGGGGTATGTCGTCACAACGGTACAAGTTGTGAGGGTAGCAGAAGCTGGGGTAGTCCTCACAACGGGAAAGTTGGGGGTAGCAGAAAGCTGGGTATGTCATCACAACGGGAAAGTTGGAGAGGTAGCAGAAGCTGGAGTATGTCCGTCACAACGGTCAAGGTTGGAGGGTAGCAGAAGGCTGAGGTATGTCGTCACAACGGTTCAAGTTGGAGGGTGAGGCAGAAGCTGGGGTGGTAGGTCCGTCACAACGGTAAAGTTGGAGGGTAGCAGAAGCTGGAGTATGTTCGTCACAAACGGTAAAGTTGGAGGGTAGCAGAAGCTGGAGGATGTCAGTCACAACGGTAAAGTTGGAGGGTAGCAGACAGCTGGAGCTATGGTCGTCACAACGGTCAAGTTGGAGGGTAGCAGAAGCGGGAGTACTGTCGTCAACAAACGGTCAAGTTGGAGGGTAGCAGCAGAAGCTAGGAGTATTGTCTCTCACAACTGTAAAGTTGGAGGGGAGCAGAAGCTGGGAGTATGTCGTCACATAACGGTCAAGTTTGGAGGGTAGCAGCAGAAGCTGGGGTATTTCCAGTCACAACGGTAAAGTTGGAGGGTAGCAGCAGAAGCTGGGGGTTATGTTCCGTCACAACGGTCAAGTTGGAGGGTAAGCAGAAGCTGGGGTATGTCGTCACAACGGTCAAATGTTGGAGGGGAGCAGAAGCTGGAGGGTAAATGTCGTACAACAACGGTAAAGTTGGAGGGTAGGCAGAAGCTGGGGTATGTCAGTCACAACGGTCAAGTGGAGGGTAGCAGCAGAAGCTAGGGTATGTCATCACAACGGTCAAGTTGGACGGGGAGCAGAAGCTGGAGTATGTCAGTCACAACGGTCCAAGTTTGGGAGGGAGACAGAAGCTGGAAAGGGTATGTCATCACAACGGGCAGTTGGAGGGTAGGCAGAAGCTGGAGTATGTCGTCACAACGGGCAGTTGGAGTGTAGCAGAAGCTGGAGTATGTCGTCACAACGGGAAACGTTGGAGGGTAGCAGAAGCTGGAGTATGTCGTCACAACGGTCCAAGTTGGAGGGTAGCAGAAGCTGGAGTATGTCGTCACAACGATCAAGTTGGAGGGTAGCAGAAGCTGGAGTATGTCGTCACAACGATCAAGTTGGAGGGTAGCAGAAGCTGGAGTATGTCATCACAACGGTCAAGTTGGAGGGGAGCAGAAGCTGGAGTATGTCGTCACAACGGTCAAGTTGGAGGGGTAGCAGAAGCTGGAGTATGTCGTCACAACGGTCAAGTTGGAGGGTAGCAGAAGCTGGAGTATGTCGTCACAACGGTAAAGTTGGAGGGTAGCAGAAGCTGGGTATGTCGTCACAACGGTCAAGTTGGAGGGTAGCAGAAGCTGGAGTATGTCGTCACAACGGTCAAGTTGGAGGGTAGCAGAAGCTGGAGTATGTCCTCACAACGGTCAAGTTGGAGGGTAGCAGAAGCTGGAGTATGTCATCACAACGGAAGTTGGAGGGTAGCAGAAGCTGGAGTATGTCGTCCACAACGGTCAAGTTGGAGGGTAGCAGAAGCTGGGAGTATGTCAGTCACAACGGGAAAGTTGGAGGGGAGCAGAAGCTGGAGTATGTCCTCACAACGGTCAAGTTGGAGTGGTAGCAGAAGCTGGGGTATGTCATCACAACGGGAAAGTTGGAGGGGAGCAGAAGCTGGGAGTATGTCCTCACAACGGTCAAGTTGGAGGGGAGCAGAAGCTGGAGTATGTCGTCACAACGGGAAAGTTGGAGGGGAGCAGAAGCTGGAGTATGTCGTCACAACGGTCAAGTTGGAGGGGAGCAGAAGCTGGAGTATGTCGTCACAACGGAAAGTTGGAGGGGAGCGAAGCTGGAGTATGTCGTCACAACGGCAAGTTGGAGGGTAGCAGAAGCTGGAGTATGTCGTCACAACGGTCAAGTTGGAGGGTAGCAGAAGCTGGAGTATGTCGTCACAACGGTCAAGTTGGAGGGTAGCAGAAGCTGGAGTATGTCGTCACAACGGTCAAGTTGGAGGGTAGCAGAAGCTGGAGTATGTCGTCACAACGGTCAAGTTGGAGGGTAGCAGAAGCTGGGGTATGTCCTCACAACGGGAAAGTTGGAGGGTAGCAGAAGCTGGGGTATGTCCTCACAACGGGAAAGTTGGAGGGTAGGCAGAAGCTGGAGTATGTCCTCAACAACGGGAAAGTGGAGGGTAGCAGAAGCTGGGTATGTCATCACAACGGTCAAAATTGGAGGGTAGCAGAAGCTGGGGTATGTCGTCACAACGGTAAGTTGGAGGGTAGCAGAAGCTGGAGTATGTCGTCACAACGGCAAGTTGGAGGGTAGCAGAAGCTGGGGTATGTCGTCACAACGGTCAAGTTGGAGGGTAGCAGAAGCTGGAGTATGTCGTCACAACGGTCAAGTTGGAGGGTAGCAGAAGCTGGAGTATGTCGTCACAACGGTCAAGTTGGAGGGAGCAGAAGCTGGGTATGTCGTCACAACGGTCAAGTTGGAGGGAGCAGAAGCTGGAGTATGTCGTCACAACGGTCAAGTTGGAGGGTAGCAGAAGCTGGGTATGTCGTCACAACGGTCAAGTTGGAGGGGAGCAGAAGCTGGAGTATGTCGTCACAACGGAAGTTGGAGGGGAGCAGAAGCTGGGGTATGTCGTCACAACGGTCAAGTTGGAGGGTAGCAGAAGCTGGGTATGTCGTCACAACGGGAAAATTGGAGGGTAGCAGAAGCTGGGGTATGTCGTCACAACGGGAAAGTTGGAGGGAGCAGAAGCTGGGGTATGTCGTCACAACGGTCAAGTTGGAGGGTAGCAGAAGCTGGGGTATTTCATCACAACGGGAAAGTTGGAGGGAGCAGAAGGGGTATGTCTCACAACGGGAAAATTGGAGGGAGCAGAAGCTGGAGTATGTCTCACAACGGGAAAATTGGAGGGGAGCAGAAGCTGGAGTATGTCATCACAACGGGAAAGTTGGAGGGGAGCAGAAGCTGGAGTATGTCTCACAACGGGAAAATTGGAGGGGAGCAGAAGCTGGGGTTTTGTCATCACAACGGGAAAGTTGGAGGGGAGCAGAAGCTGGGGTATGTCTCACAACGGGAAAGTTGGAGGGAGCAGAAGCGGGAGTGAAAGGGGGAAAGTTGGAGGGCACAAACGGGGGAAGTTAAAAGGGAAAATGGAGGGTAGGAAGGGGTTGTCGACAAGGAAGTGGAGGTACAAAGCTGGGGTATGTCGTCACAACGGAAGTTGGAGGGAGGAAGCTGGGAGTGACAAGGAAAATTTGGGGGTAGCAGAACGGGGTTGGGGACAAACGGGGTTGGAAAACGGGAAATGGGGAGCAAACGGGAGTTAACGGGAAATTTGGGGGGGACAAACGGGAAGTTAGGGTAGGAAGTGGAGATGTTCACAAGGGAAGTTGGAGGGAGCAGAAGCTGGAGTATGTCGTCACAACGGGAAGTTGGAGGGAGCAGAAGCTGGGGTATGTCATCACAACGGGAAGTTGGAGGGTAGCAGAAGCTGGGGGTATGTCGTCACAACGGAAAGTTGGAGGGTAGCAGAAGCTGGGGGAGTGTCAACGGTCAAGGGAGGGACAAAGCTGGGGAGTTACAGGGAAAGTTTGGGGGAGCAAACGGGAAAAAGGAAAGGGGGGAAATGGGGGTAGCAAACGGGGAAAATTGGAAAGGTCAAGTTTGGGGGTAGCAAACGGAGTTGGGGCACAACGGGAGTTGAGGACAGAAGTTTGGGGGGTACAAACGGTAAATTGGGGGGACAGAAGTGGAGGATGCAACAAAGGGAAATTAGGGGCAAAGTTTGGGGGTACAAACGGAGTTAGGGACAGAGTGGAGTAGTGCAAACGGAGTTTAACGGGAAATTTGGGGTGCCCCAAAAGGAAATTGAACGGGAAATTTGGGGAGAGCAAACGGAAATTGGAAAACGGGAAATTTGGGGGTGCAAACGGAGTTGGAACAGAAGCTGGGAAGTGCAAGGAAAATTTGGGGGGTACAAAGCGGGAGTGCAAGGAAGTTGGGGGACAGAAGTTTGGGGGGGCAAACGGTAAGTTAGGGAAAGGGGGGGAGCCCCAAAAGGGAAGTTGAACGGGAAATTGGAGGGCAAACGGGAAATTAGGGGACAAACGGGAGTTAAAGGGAAAGTTTGGGGGACAAACGGGAAAAAATTAGGTCAAGTTTGGGGGTAGCAAACGGGTAGTGTACAGGGGAAGTTTGGGGGTACAAACGGGTAGTGACAGGGGAAGTTTGGGGGTAGCAAACGGGTAGTTGGAAAGGAAGTTTGGGGGGTACAAACGGGGAAAAAGGAAAGGTCAAGTTTGGGGGGTACAAACGGGAAAAAAAAGGGAAGTTTGGGGGGACCCCAAACGGGAGTTAAGGGTAAGTGGAGGGAGCAGAAGCTGGGGTATGTCTCACAACGGGAAAGTTGGAGGGGAGCAGAAGCTGGGTATGTCACCAACGGGAAAGTTGGAGGGGAGCAGAAGCTGGGGTATGTCATCACAACGGGAAAGTTGGAGGGGAGCAGAAGCTGGGGTATGTCCTCACAACGGGAAAGTTGGAGGGGAGCAGAAGCTGGAGTATGTCATCACAACGGGAAAGTTGGAGGGTAGCAGAAGCTGGGGTATGTCGTCACAACTGGTCAAGTTGGGAGGTAGCAGAAGCTTGAGTATGTCGTCACAACGGTCAAGTTGGAGGGTAGCAGAAGCTTGAGTATGTCGTCACAACGGGAAAATTGGAGGGAGCAGAAGCTGGAGTATGTCGTCACAACGGTCAAGTTGGAGGGTAGCAGAAGCTGGGTATGTCGTCACAACGGGAAAGTTGGGGGGGGAGCAGAAGCTGGGGTATGTCCTACAACGGTCAAGTTGGAGGGTAGCAGAAGCTGGGTATGTCCACAACGGGAAAGTTGGAGGGTAGCAGAAGCTGGGTATGTCACACAACGGAAAGTTGGAGGGTAGCAGAAGCTGGGTATGTCGTCACAACGGTCAAGTTGGAGGGTAGCAGAAGCTGGAGTATGTCGTCACAACGGGAAGTTGGAGGGAGCAGAAGCTGGGTATGTTCACAACGGCAAGTTGGAGGGTAGCAGAAGCTGGGGTATGTTCACAACGGAAAGTTGGAGGGTAGCAGAAGCTGGGGTATGTCTCACAACGGGAAGTTGGAGGGGGGCAGAAGCTGGGTATGTCCACAACGGCAAGTTGGAGGGTAGCAGAAGCTGGGGTATGTCTCACAACGGGAAAGTTGGAGGGAGCAGAAGCTGGAGTATGTCTCACAACGGGAAAGTTGGAGGGTAGCAGAAGCTGGAGTATGTCGTCACAACGGTCAAGTTGGAGGGTAGCAGAAGCTGGAGTATGTCTCACAACGGGAAGTTGGAGGGAGCAGAAGCTGTATGTCATCACAACGGTCAAGTTGGAGGGTAGCAGAAGCTGGGGTATGTCTCAAACGGGAAAGTTGGAGGGTAGCAGAAGCTGGGGTATGTCCTCACAACGGGAAAGTTGGAGGGAGCAGAAGCTGGAGTATGTCTCACAACGGGGAAATTGGGGCAGAGGAAGTTCAAAGGAAGGGGGGGAGCAGAAGCTGGTATGTCACAACGGTCAAGTTGGAGGGTAGCAGAAGCTGGGTATGTCGTCAAACGGGAAGTTGGAGGGAGCAGAAGCTGGGTATGTCTCACAACGGAAGTTGGAGGGAGCAGAAGCTGGGGTATGTCTCACAACGGGAAAATTGGAGGGTAGCAGAAGCTGGAGTATGTCTCACAACGGAAGTTGGAGGGGAGCAGAAGCTGGAGTATGTCTCACAACGGAAGTTGGAGGGGAGCAGAAGCTGGGTATGTCTCACAACGGTCAAGTTGGAGGGGAGCAGAAGCTGGAGTATGTCTCACAACGGGAAAATTGGAGGGTAGCAGAAGCTGGGGTATGTCTCACAAGGGAAAATTGGAGGGGAGCAGAAGCTGGGTATGTCTCACAACGGAAAATTGGAGGGTAGCAGAAGCTGGGGTATGTCGTCACAACGGTCAAGTTGGAGGGAGCAGAAGCTGGGGTATGTCCACAACGGGAAGTTGGAGGGTAGCAGAAGCTGGGGTATGTCCACAACGGGAAGTTGGAGGGAGCAGAAGCTGGGGTATGTCATCACAACGGAAGTTGGAGGGGAGCAGAAGCTGGGGTATGTCTCACAACGGGAAGTTGGAGGGAGCAGAAGCTGGAGTATGTCATCACAACGGGAAAGTTGGAGGGTAGCAGAAGCTGGAGTATGTCGTCACAACGGTCAAGTTGGAGGGTAGCAGAAGCTGGAGTATGTCCTCACAACGGGAAAGTTGGAGGGGAGCAGAAGCTGGGTATGTCCGTCACAACGGTCAAGTTGGAGGGTAGCAGAAGCTGGGGTATGTCAGTCACAACGTCAAGTTGGAGGGTAGCAGAAGCTGGGAGTATGTCATCACAACGGGAAAGTTGGAGGGTAGCAGAAGCTGGGGTATGTCGTCACAACGGGTCAAGTTGGAGGGTAGCAGAAGGCTGGGAGTATGTCATCACAACGGAAAGTTGGAGGGTAGCAGAAGCTGGAGTATGTCCTCACAACGGGAAAGTTGGAGGGTAGCAGAAGCTGGAGTATGTCGTCACAACGGGAAAGTTGGAGGGGAGCAGAAGCTGGAGTATGTCATCACAACGGGAAAGTTGGAGGGGAGCAGAAGCTGGAGTATGTCGTCACAACGGTCAAGTTGGAGGGTAGCAGAAGCTGGGGTATGTCGTCACAACGGTCAAGTTGGAGGGTAGCAGAAGCTGGAGTATGTCCTCACAACGGGAAAGTTGGAGGGGAGCAGAAGCTGGAGTATGTCATCACAACGGTCAAGTTGGAGGGTAGCAGAAGCTGGAGTATGTCATCACAACGGTCAAGTTGGAGGGTAGCAGAAGCTGGAGTATGTCATCACAACGGGCAAGTTGGAGGGGAGCAGAAGCTGGGGTATGTCATCACAACGGTAAAGTTGGAGGGTAGCAGAAGCTGGGGTATGTCCTCACAACGGGAAAGTTGGAGGGAGCAGAAGCTGGAGTATGTCATCACAACGGTAAAGTTGGAGGGGAGCAGAAGCTGGAGTATGTCATCACAACGGGAAAGTTGGAGGGTAGCAGAAGCTGGAGTATGTCATCACAACGGTCAAGTTGGAGGGTAGCAGAAGCTGGAGTATGTCGTCACAACGGGCAAGTTGGAGGGGAGCAGAAGCTGGAGTATGTCATCACAACGGTCAAGTTGGAGGGGAGCAGAAGCTGGAGTATGTCATCACAACGGGAAAGTTGGAGGGGAGCAGAAGCTGGGGTATGTCATCACAACGGTAAAGTTGGAGGGTAGCAGAAGCTGGGGTATGTCATCACAACGGGAAAGTTGGAGGGGTAGCAGAAGCTGGAGTATGTCATCACAACGGTCAAGTTGGAGGGTAGCAGAAGCTGGAGTATGTCGTCACAACGGGAAAGTTGGAGGGTAGCAGAAGCTGGAGTATGTCATCACAACGGTCAAGTTGGAGGGTAGCAGAAGCTGGGGTATGTCATCACAACGGGAAAGTTGGAGGGTAGCAGAAGCTGGGGGTATGTCATCACAACGGTCAAGTTGGAGGGTAGCAGAAGCTGGAGTATGTCATCACAACGGGAAAGTTGGAGGGTAGCAGAAGCTGGAGTATGTCATCACAACGGTCAAGTTGGAGGGTAGCAGAAGCTGGAGTATGTCATCACAACGGGAAAGTTGGAGGGTAGCAGAAGCTGGGGTATGTCATCACAACGGGAAAGTTGGAGGGTAGCAGAAGCTGGGGTATGTCATCACAACGGTCAAGTTGGAGGGTAGCAGAAGCTGGGGTATGTCGTCACAACGGTCAAGTTGGAGGGTAGCAGAAGCTGGAGTATGTCCTCACAACGGTCAAGTTGGAGGGTAGCAGAAGCTGGGTATGTCGTCACAACGGGAAAGTTGGAGGGTAGCAGAAGCTGGAGTATGTCATCACAACGGTCAAGTTGGAGGGTAGCAGAAGCTGGGGTATGTCATCACAACGGGAAAGTTGGAGGGGAGCAGAAGCTGGAGTATGTCCTCACAACGGGAAAGTTGGAGGGTAGCAGAAGCTGGAGTATGTCGTCACAACGGTCAAGTTGGAGGGTAGCAGAAGCTGGGTATGTCGTCACAACGGGAAAGTTGGAGGGGAGCAGAAGCTGGAGTATGTCATCACAACGGTCAAGTTGGAGGGTAGCAGAAGCTGGGTATGTCATCACAACGGGAAAGTTGGAGGGGAGCAGAAGCTGGGGTATGTCCTCACAACGGTCAAGTTGGAGGGTAGCAGAAGCTGGGTATGTACCCGTCACAACGGTCAAGTGGAGGGGAGCAGAAGCTGGCGTATGTCCTCAAACGGGAAAGTTGGATGGGAGCAGAAGCTGGAGTATGTCATCACAACGGTCAAGTTGGAGGGAGCAGAAGCTGGGAGTATGTCATCACAACGGTCAAGTTGGAGGTGTAGCAGAAGCTGGGGTATGTCGTCACAACGTCAAGTTTGGAGGGGAGCAGAAGCTGGGTATGTCGTCACAACGGTTCAAGTTGGAGGGTAGCAGACGCTGGCGTATGTCGCTCACAACGGGAAAGTTGGAGGGGAGCAGAAGCTGGAGTATGTCATCACAACGGTCTCAAGTTGGAGGGCGCAGAAGCTGGCGTATGTCATCACACGGTCAAGTTGGAGGGGAGCAGAAGCTGGAGTATGTCATTCACAACGGTCAAGTTGGAGGGTAGCAGAAGCTGGAGTATGTCTCACAACGGTCAAGTTGGAGGGGAGCAGAAGCTGGAGTATGTCGTCACAAAGGTCAAGTTGGAGGGTAGCAGAAGCTGGGGTATGTCCTCACAACGGGAAAGTTGGAGGGTAGCAGAAGCTGGAGTATGTCCTCACAACGGGAAAGTTGGAGGGTAGCAGAAGCTGGAGTATGTCATCACAACGGTCAAGTTGGAGGGTAGCAGAAGCTGGAGTATGTCATCACAACGGTCAAGTTGGAGGGTAGCAGAAGCTGGAGTATGTCGATCACAACGGGTCAAGTTGGAGGGTAGCAGAAGCTGGAGTATGTCATCACAACGGTCAAGTTGGAGGGTAGCAGAAGCTGGGGTATGTCCTCACAACGGTAAAGTTGGAGGGTAGCAGAAGCTGGGGTATGTCCTCACAACGGTCAAGTTGGAGGGTAGCAGAAGCTGGAGTATGTCATCACAACGGTCAAGTTGGAGGGTAGCAGAAGCTGGAGTATGTCATCACAACGGTCAAGTTGGAGGGTAGCAGAAGCTGGAGTATGTCGTCACAACGGTCAAGTTGGAGGGTAGCAGAAGCTGGAGTATGTCGTCACAACGGTCAAGTTGGAGGGTAGCAGAAGCTGGGGTATGTCGTCACAACGGTCAAGTTGGAGGGTAGCAGAAGCTGGGGTATGTCGTCACAACGGTCAAGTTGGAGGGGAGCAGAAGCTGGGAGTATGTCGTCACAACGGTAAAGTTGGAGGGGTAGCAGAAGCTGGAGTATGTCGTCACAACGGTAAAGTTGGAGGGTAGCAGAAGCTGGAGTATGTCCGTCACAACGGCAAGTTGGAGGGTAGCAGAAGCTGGAGTATGTCGTCACAACGGGAAAGTTGGAGGGTAGCAGAAGCTGGAGTATGTCATCACAACGGGCAAGTTGGAGGGTAGCAGAAGCTGGGGTATGTCATCACAACGGAAAGTTGGAGGGAGCAGAAGCTGGGTATGTCCGTCACAACGGTCAAGTTGGAGGGTAGCAGAAGCTGGGAGTATGTCGTCACAACGGGAAAGTTGGAGGGGAGCAGAAGCTGGAGTATGTCGTCACAACGGGAAAGTTGGAGGGGAGCAGAAGCTGGGAGTATGTCCGTCACAACGGTCAAGTTGGAGGGTAGCAGAAGCTGGAGGTATGTCGTCACAACGGTCAAGTTGGAGGGTAGCAGAAGCTGGAGTATGTCGTCACAACGGTCAAGTTGGAGGGTAGCAGAAGCTGGAGTATGTCGTCACAACGGTCAAGTTGGAGGGTAGCAGAAGCTGGGGTATGTCCTCAAAACGGGAAAGTTGGAGGGTAGCAGAAGCTGGGGTATGTCCTCACAACGGGAAAGTTGGAGGGTAGCAGAAGCTGGAGTATGTCATCACAACGGGAAAGTTGGAGGGTAGCAGAAGCTGGAGTATGTCGTCACAACGGTCAAGTTGGAGGGTAGCAGAAGCTGGGGTATGTCGTCACAACGGTCAAGTTGGAGGGTAGCAGAAGCTGGGGTATGTCGTCACAACGGTCAAGTTGGAGGGTAGCAGAAGCTGGGAGTATGTCATCACAACGGTCAAGTTGGAGGGTAGCAGAAGCTGGGGTATGTCCTCACAACGGTCAAGTTGGAGGGTAGCAGAAGCTGGAGTATGTCGTCACAACGGTCAAGTTGGAGGGGAGCAGAAGCTGGAGTATGTCGTCACAACGGTCAAGTTGGAGGGTAGCAGAAGCTGGGGTATGTCGTCACAACGGTCAAGTTGGAGGGTAGCAGAAGCTGGAGTATGTCGTCACAACGGGCAAGTTGGAGGGTAGCAGAAGCTGGAGTATGTCGTCACAACGGTCAAGTTGGAGGGTAGCAGAAGCTGGGGTATGTCGTCACAACGGTCAAGTTGGAGGGTAGCAGAAGCTGGGGTATGTCGTCACAAACGGTCAAGTTGGAGGGTAGCAGAAGCTGGAGTATGTCGTCACAACGGTCAAGTTGGAGGGTAGCAGAAGCTGGGAGTATGTCGTCACAACGGTCAAGTTGGAGGGTAGCAGCAAAAGCTGGGGTATGTCGTCACAACGGTCAAGTTGGAGGGGAGCAGAAGCTGGAGTATGTCGTCACAACGGTCAAGTTGGAGGGGAGCAGAAGCTGAAGTATGTCATCACAACGGGAAAGATGGAGGGTAGCAGAAGCTTGAGTATGTCGTCACAACGGTCAAGTTGGAGGGTAGCAGAAGCTGGAGTATGTCGTCACAACGGGAAAGTTGGAGGGGAGCAGAAGCTGGAGTATGTCATCACAACGGTCAAGTTGAAGGATAGCAGAAGCTGGGGTATGTCCTCACAACGGGAAAGTTGGAGGGGAGCAGAAGCTGGAGTATGTCATCACAACGGTCAAGTTGGAGGGTAGCAGAAGCTGGAGTATGTCGTCACAACGGTCAAGTTGGAGGGTAGCAGAAGCTGGAGTATGTCGTCACAACGGGAAAGTTGGAGGGGAGCAGAAGCTGGAGTATGTCATCACAACGGGAAAGTTGGAGGGGAGCAGAAGCTGGAATATGTCATCACAACGGGAAAGTTGGAGGGGAGCAGAAGCTGGGTTATGTCCTCACAACGGTCAAGTTGGAGGGTAGCAGAAGCTGGGGTATGTCCTCACAACGGGAAAGTTGGAGGGGAGCAGAAGCTGGAGTATGTCATCACAACGGGAAAGTTGGAGGGGAGCAGAAGCTGGAGTATGTTGTCACAACGGGAAAGTTGGAGGGGAGCAGAAGCTGGAGTATGTCGTCACAACGGGAAAGTTGGAGGGGAGCAGAAGCTGGGGTATGTCATCGCAACGGGAAAGTTGGAGGGTAGCAGAAGCTGGGGTATGTCATCACAACGGGAAAGTTGGAGGGGAGCAGAAGCTGGGGTATGTCATCACAACGGGAAAGTTGGAGGGGAGCAGAAGCTGGAGTATGTCGTCACAACGGTCAAGTTGGAGGGGAGCAGAAGCTGGAGTATGTCGTCACAACGGGAAAGTTGGAGGGGAGCAGAAGCTGGAGTATGTCATCACAACGGGAAAGTTGGAGGGTAGCAGAAGCTGGAGTATGTTGTCACAACGGTCAAGTTGGAGGGGAGCAGAAGCTGGAGTATGTCGTCACAACGGGAAAGTTGGAGGGGAGCAGAAGCTGGGGTATGTCATCACAACGGGAAAGTTGGAGGGTAGCAGAAGCTGGGGTATGTCATCACAACGGGAAAGTTGGAGGGGAGCAGAAGCTGGGGTATGTCATCACAACGGGAAAGTTGGAGGGGAGCAGAAGCTGGGGTATGTCCTCACAACGGGAAAGTTGGAGGGGAGCAGAAGCTGGAGTATGTCATCACAACGGGAAAGTTGGAGGGTAGCAGAAGCTGGAGTATGTCGTCACAACGGTCAAGTTGGAGGGTAGCAGAAGCTGGAGTATGTCGTCACAACGGGAAAGTTGGAGGGGAGCAGAAGCTAGAGTATGTCATCACAACGGTCAAGTTGGAGGGTAGCAGAAGCTGGGGTATGTCATCACAACGGGAAAGTTGGAGGGTAGCAGAAGCTGGGGTATGTCCTCACAACGGGAAAGTTGGAGGGTAGCAGAAGCTGGGAGTATGTCCTCACAACGGGAAAGTTGGAGGGGAGCAGAAGCTGGAGTATGTCATCACAACGGTCAAGTTGGAGGGTAGCAGAAGCTGGAGTATGTCATCACAACGGTCAAGTTGGAGGGTAGCAGAAGCTGGGGTATGTCACCACAACGGGAAAGTTGGAGGGGAGCAGAAGCTGGGGTATGTCATCACAACAGGAAAGTTGGAGGGGAGCAGAAGCTGGGGTATGTCCTCACAACGGGAAAGTTGGAGGGGAGCAGAAGCTGGAGTATGTCATCACAACGGGAAAGTTGGAGGGTAGCAGAAGCTGGGGTATGTCACCACAACGGGAAAGTTGGAGGGGAGCAGAAGCTGGGGTATGTCATCACAACGGGAAAGTTGGAGGGTAGCAGAAGCTGGGGTATGTCACCACAACGGGAAAGTTGGAGGGGAGCAGAAGCTGGGGTATGTCATCACAACGGGTAAGTTGGAGGGGAGCAGAAGCTGGGGTATGTCCTCACAACGGGAAAGTTGGAGGGTAGCAGAAGCTGGAGTATGTCATCACAACGGGAAAGTTGGAGGGTAGCAGAAGCTGGGGTATGTCACCACAACGGGAAAGTTGGAGGGGAGCAGAAGCTGGAGTATGTCACCACAACGGTCAAGTTGGAGGGTAGCAGAAGCTGGGGTATGTCATCACAACGGGAAAGTTGGAGGGTAGCAGAAGCTGGGGTATGTCGTCACAACGGTCAAGTTGGAGGGTAGCAGAAGCTGGGGTATGTCCTCACAACGGGAAAGTTGGAGGGGAGCAGAAGCTGGAGTATGTCAGTCACAACGGGAAAGTTGGAGGGTAGCAGAAGCTGGGGTATGTCGTCACAACGGTCAAGTTGGAGGGTAGCAGAAGCTGGAGTATGTCGTCACAACGGTCAAGTTGGAGGGTAGCAGAAGCTGGAGTATGTCGTCACAACGGTCAAGTTGGAGGGTAGCAGAAGCTGGAGTATGTCGTCACAACGGTCAAGTTGGAGGGTAGCAGAAGCTGGAGTATGTCGTCACAACGGTCAAGTTGGAGGGTAGCA
The DNA here is from genome assembly GCA_014155875.1 of Cepaea nemoralis. Classification (NCBI taxonomy): domain Eukaryota; kingdom Metazoa; phylum Mollusca; class Gastropoda; order Stylommatophora; family Helicidae; genus Cepaea; species Cepaea nemoralis. Next base: position 67,890 of record JACEFZ010008206.1, read on the forward strand.
GAAGCTGGGGTATGTCATCACAACGGGAAAGTTGGAGGGTAGCAGAAGCTGGGGTATGTCCTCACAACGGGAAAGTTGGAGGGGAGCAGAAGCTGGAGTATGTCATCACAACGGGAAAGTTGGAGGGTAGCAGAAGCTGGAGTATGTCGTCACAACGGTCAAGTTGGAGGGTAGCAGAAGCTGGAGTATGTCGTCACAACGGGAAAGTTGGAGGGGAGCAGAAGCTGGAGTATGTCATCACAACGGTCAAGTTGGAGGGTAGCAGAAGCTGGGGTATGTCATCACAACGGTCAAGTTGGAGGGTAGCAGAAGCTGGGGTATGTCCTCACAACGGTCAAGTTGGAGGGTAGCAGAAGCTGGAGTATGTCGTCACAACGGGAAAGTTGGAGGGGAGCAGAAGCTGGAGTATGTCGTCACAACGGGAAAGTTGGAGGGTAGCAGAAGCTGGAGTATGTCGTCACAACGGGAAAGTTGGAGGGTAGCAGAAGCTGGAGTATGTCGTCACAACGGTCAAGTTGGAGGGTAGCAGAAGCTGGAGTATGTCGTCACAACGGTCAAGTTGGAGGGTAGCAGAAGCTGGAGTATGTCGTCACAACGGTCAAGTTGGAGGGTAGCAGAAGCTGGGAGTATGTCGTCACAACGGTCAAGTTGGAGGGTAGCAGAAGCTGGGGTATGTCCGTCACAACGGTAAAGTTGGAGGGTAGCAGAAGCTGGGGTATGTCCGTCACAACGGGAAAGTTGGAGGGTAGCAGAAGCTGGAGTATGTCATCACAACGGTCAAGTTGGAGGGTAGCAGAAGCTGGAGTATGTCGTCACAACGGTCAAGTTGGAGGGTAGCAGAAGCTGGGGTATGTCGTCACAACGGTCAAGTTGGAGGGTAGCAGAAGCTGGGGTATGTCGTCACAACGGTCAAGTTGGAGGGTAGCAGAAGCTGGAGTATGTCGTCACAACGGTCAAGTTGGAGGGTAGCAGAAGCTGGGGTATGTCGTCACAACGGTCAAGTTGGAGGGTAGCAGAAGCTGGAGTATGTCGTCACAACGGTCAAGTTGGAGGGGAGCAGAAGCTGGAGTATGTCGTCACAACGGTCAAGTTGGAGGGTAGCAGCAGAAGCTAGGGTATGTCGTCACAACGGTCAAGTTGGAGGGGAGCAGAAGCTGGAGTATGTCGTCACAACGGTCAAGTTGGAGGGTAGCAGAAGCTGGGGTATGTCATCACAACGGGAAAGTTGGAGGGTAGCAGAAGCTGGGGTATGTCGTCACAACGGTCAAGTTGGAGGGTAGCAGAAGCTGGGGTATGTCGTCACAACGGGAAAGTTGGAGGGGAGCAGAAGCTGGAGTATGTCGTCACAACGGTCAAGTTGGAGGGTAGCAGAAGCTGGGGTATGTCGTCACAACGGGAAAGTTGGAGGGGAGCAGAAGCTGGAGTATGTCATCACAACGGGAAAGTTGGAGGGTAGCAGAAGCTGGGGTATGTCCTCACAACGGTCAAGTTGGAGGGTAGCAGAAGCTGGAGTATGTCATCACAACGGGAAAGTTGGAGGGTAGCAGAAGCTGGAGTATGTCATCACAACGGGAAAGTTGGAGGGTAGCAGAAGCTGGAGTATGTCGTCACAACGGTAAAGTTGGAGGGGAGCAGAAGCTGGAGTATGTCATCACAACGGTCAAGTTGAAGGGTAGCAGAAGCTGGGGTATGTCCTCACAACGGGAAAGTTGGAGGGGAGCAGAAGCTGGAGTATGTCATCACAACGGGAAAGTTGGAGGGCAGCAGAAGCTGGAGTATGTCGTCACAACGGTCAAGTTGGAGGGTAGCAGAAGCTGGAGTATGTCGTCACAACGGGAAAGTTGGAGGGGAGCAGAAGCTGGAGTATGTCATCACAACGGGAAAGTTGGAGGGGTAGCAGAAGCTGGAAGTATGTCATCACAACGGTCAAGTTGGAGGGTAGCAGAAGCTGGAGTTATGTCCTCACAACGGTCAAGTTGGAGGGTAGCAGAAGCTGGGGTATGTCCTCACAACGGGAAAGTTGGAGGGGAGCAGAAGCTGGAGTATGTCATCACAACGGGAAAGTTGGAGGGGAGCAGAAGCTGGAGTATGTTGTCAGCAACGGAAAGTTGGAGGGGAGCAGAAGCTGGAGATGTCGTCACAAACGGGAAAGTTGGAGGTGGTAGAAGAAGCTGGGTATGTCATCGCAACGGGAAAGTTGGAGGGTAGCAGAAGCTGGGGTATGGTCGTCACAACGGTCAAGTTGGAGGGGTAGCAGAAGCTGGAGTATGTCGTCACAACGGAAAGTTGGAGGGGAGCAGAAGCTGGAGTATGTCGTCACAACGGTCAAGTTGGAGGGTAGCAGAAGCTGGATTATGTCGTCACAACGGTCAATTTGGAGGGTAGCAGAAGCTGGAGTATGTCGTCACAACGGTCAAGTTGGGAGGGTAGCAGAAGCTGGAGTATGTCGTCACAACGGGAAAGTTGGAGGGGAGCAGAAGCTGAGTATGTCGTCACAACGGGAAAGTTGGAGGGGAGCAGAAGCTGGAGTATGTCATCACAACGGTCAAGTTGGAGGGTAGCAGAAGCTGGAGTATGTCGTCACAACGGTCAAGTTGGAGGGGAGCAGAAGCTGGAGTATGTCGTCACAACGGTCAAGTTGGAGGGTAGCAGAAGCTGGAGTGGTTGTAAACTAAATACGATCATATTGTTAATTTAGCTGGTTACAAGTGTGAAATTGATTTTATTGCTATATATAGAAATATTTCAGCATAGCAGACCCATCACAGCACAGTAGAGAAACAGACAAAATTGAGAATTATTTCGGCTGAGCTCAAGACTTCGAGTTTTTTTCCAGGTACCAAGGAATATGCAGAAGAAGAAGTAGAAATATTGTTTCAAGCCTGATAGAAATTACAAAGAAGTTAATATGAATTACTTATATGTAGAATTACAACGTATTAGTACATGGTTGGGGGAATTAAAAGAGGCAGTTAGTGAAGTAGAGAATTTTGTAGAAACGTTGAAGAACAGAACGACTAGACAAGACCCTTATAGATTTAAGGTAGACTATCATAGAGTAGGAAAGAATAACAGGAGACAGCCACTGCTTGATAAAGACAGAAGACAATATAGTTATGACGAACCAAGGCCTAATGGTTATAGGGTAAAAGACGGTGAGAACAGACGTAATGGTGAAAAGTCGGACTGGTATGGCTTTTATAGATACAAGAATGGTCCTGAGAGAGACTTTTCCAAGAAATTATGGAAATGGCCATCCCATGGCAAGACTGCTAGGGAAAAACGTGACGACTGGTTTGAGCAAAGACGGAGACAGTATCTGAAGTCAGGGTCAAAGAACAAAGTGGAAAACGTAAGTGAAAATTCAACTATTCCTAAGGTGGTTGCCAATATGACTGTTAGACAGGAAAAGAAAACGACGGTGTTAATAAAGAGAATAGACCGAGAGACACAGACGCAGACAAGTAATACGATAAATGATAGTAAGCAGACACATAGGGATACTGTAGAGAAGACAACCCAGGTACAGTCAATTAAGAAAATAGAAAAGGGAACGCAAACTATTAAGACGGTAGAAATTGCGGAACCACCTCAGGTGAAATTTAAAAAAGAAGACACAGTTGAAGTTAAGAAAGATAGGCAGACGAGAACCAAAGATGAAAGGAAACCAAAGAGGAAAAACATTGAAGAAAGAAATAGTAGTACGATAGTTAATAGAGGTACTGCCATGTCAAGTTCCTCAGGTATAGACATGAAATTTATCCCCAAATGGTGTAGAAATATTAGGTGTGAGAGTTCAGGTTACGGAGACGATGTTTCTGCCACCGCATGTTATAGTACGTGCCGTGATGCAACTGTGAATACTGAAGATTCGGAGAATGAGAGAATTGCACTACGAGCAGATCCTGACTTGAAGAGTGATGTTCCCTCATGCGGTGTAGTTGCTGGTGGACAGACGGACAGAGTTTTGGTTGGTGACTCTTTAGAACTAGATACCAGTTATATGACAGGAAAGTAGGGAAGGCTAAGAGACGAATACAAGAAAGAGAAAGAAAGTCAGACGTTCTAAAGCCGACTATGGGAATAGGGTCGACGTGTCTGCAGTAAATTATTATGAGGTCTGATGAAGGAAACTATTATCAGTGTGTCATCTGAAGACGAGATGGGGAGGTGCAAACGTTACGTAAGGTATACAGGAAACAGTGAGCAGACCGACGCAAATAAAGGAAATAAGAGAAAGCATTTAAGAAGAAGAATAGTAATAGACAGATAGCGGAAATTACTCCTCGACGACAGAAGATAACATAAGAAAACTCAGAGATTAAGACCTGAGTACTTAACAGGTTAAACAACACAGATAGTGAAGATGACATAATTAGAGAAAGACGTACTAAAAATATTGAGGACAATGAAATATTTAACTTGGATACACTCTATAACTGTTAAAATCTTCGGGTGACGAAGGACATATGGAATAGTTTTGGCTTATGAGAAGAATTGCGGTTTGAGCATATAGATATTGGCTTGTCTAAAATAGGCAGAGAATTTTTTTGGTTGTAGCATCACATGGTACAGGGTAGGCGATAGTGTTTTTGAGGATAGAGAGTTACGGCTCAAATGATTTCTACGTGATACGTAATACAGGATATCTGGTGTTTGTTACGATTAGTAGAGCGGTGAGAGAAATAAACTAAGTTTACTAGAAATGGTTTGAATCAGAGCTATGACGTGATGTCTGAGATAGTTTCGCTTGGGGGTTTGAGAAGTAAGTATAGTATTGTTGACAGGGGAACGGGAGTGTCTGGTGAGGAGATATAGATTGAGGAGGAATTGAATATCCTGTGTGTAAAATAGCCAGTTGAACGCGAGAATTTAAGAATAAAAGACTGTGAAAAACTGATGTTTTGAAGAATACGAGATCTTGATGAGGGAGATGACGCTAATTATATGTGCTTGTAGAGCAAGAAGAGCTGATTAAGTCTGAGAAAGTTGTTGTGTGGAGAAGTATAGAATGATAGTTACGAGGTTAGTGGACTCAGCGGAATGAGGGTTGTTTTGAGAGATAGTAGGTAGTGCTGGTTTAGTGTATAAAAGAGATATAGTTTGCGAGAGATAGTGTATAGGTTCTGACCTTCGTAAGTGAGAAAAGTAAAATAAGAAAGCAGTGAATTGTGAATGTCCTGTGGAGTAATTCGTCTGTTATGCGTTGTTCATACGTGAGTATAACTGTAAGACAAACGTGTTCGTCGTACTGAGTGAAGCAGGAGTGAGGTTTTGAAACGTCGTCAAATGTCAATGTGGGTGGAAGTAATCGACCACGCTTAGGCTTGGTAGTTGTTGATACATGGTAGTTCCGATTGTCCAGAGAGTTGAATAGCCTTATTACACCTGTTGTCAATGTCACTTCTGTTTGCCATTTGATGATGTTATACTCTTCTAGGCACTCGAGACTCTTAACTTGTTTCGAGAAATGTTCATTTAGCTAAATGTTGTTGGTTGTGCTTCTTTGGTTATAGTCGTTGCCTCTTGTTGCTTGTGCTAAATTGTGATGTCTTTCTGTTTGGAATGGGTGATCTTGGACGGAAATTATGGAAGTTGTATGACAGGTTGGCAGAAAGAGAGTTAACATTCTGAATGACGTTTCATAAAACATGTCGAAGCAGGAATGCCTAATACTGAGAAACGAGAAAAGTGAGGTCTGCTGTCAATTATAAGTGGCGTGGGTTGCTGTTCTGTAAGAATCCCGATAAATAGGAAGAAGAGTGAAAGATACGAAGTTAAACAAGGTTAGTTAAATGAATGTTGGAGAACGTGTTCCGATAAGGGTGACCGGTTTGATTATCGTCATGATGCAAGAGTGATAGGAGAGACTTGAGGATAGCTTAGAGTAGTGGTGGTGAGATATAGAAAGTACTGATACAGGAGAAGGAAATGTTAATTGCGTCGGGTAGACGAGAAACTTAAAAGTAGAATTAGTGATTGGTACAGTAGGTAGATGTATTGGTGAGAGGTCTATAGTAAATAGACAAAATTTTTGCTGGTCGTAGTAGAGTGGAGGTGCCGTGGTTAACGGTAATGATTAAGAAGTTGTAGTGATGCTTGGTACAAATCCAAGGGAAACAATTGGTGTACCGAGCCACAGGTTAATTAGTAGATAGATGACGGCTGGTACATTGAGATGACAATAGAATAATCGCCACATTGGTAATAGATAAAATGAGTTGACCTGTAGTTTACAGTGCTTGCTTAAGATGATATTCCAGATATTATGATGTGTTAGGAGTTAGTTTTGATAAAAGATAGAAAATTGTGAGGGGAGAGAATCAATGATAGTACGGTCATTGCTGATTAGTGATTTTTGTGTGTAGAGAAAACAGATATTGTTCTAAGTTAAGAAATTGGTCTGTAGTTAACAGATATACATACTTGGCAGTGAAGTGTTTTGTTTTCACGGTTATAAAAATAGGAGAATGACTTGTAGGAATAGATATGTGTTACATTGGTTCGTATAAGAGGCCAATGTTGCTGAGTCACTTTAAGTAGTTAATTCTATGTGAATTGTATATTATTTTTTTTGAAAACATTCTCTTTAGCGAGAAGACAGTTGTTTTTATTGAAATTGAGCTTTCAATGCCTCATAGATAAAAAAAAATTTTCCTTGATTTGGTCCTGTAAAATGATTGTTATTATTTTAGAATAGGGTTATTGTGTTCTTAGACTTTTGCGTACAAACTATTGGTCCGTAAAAGAGACCAGTAGTATTAGGTAACAATAGATTAGGATGTATGTTGTATTATTTTAATATATGTTTTTCTTTGAATGAGTTCATACCTTTAATTGATATGAGGGGAAACATAAATGATGTTATAAAAATTGGGGGGGGGGGGATGATATCCTGTTGTGATTTTATTTCGCTGTTTTGTATGTTAAATAGTAGTTAATTAAGTTATGTTTAATTTACATGGTTTTGTCTAGAATAAAGACAATACATCGGGCTTTAATTAGGACCCTTCGTTCAGAAAATAGTAATAAACTACTGTGGACTAGTAGATAGACACATCATCTTTGTGAATAATGTGTTCATGGGTATATTATATTGCTGTGATAATCAGCATAATGAGGTTGATATGGTTATGAAGTAGTGGAAACATATACCGGGGATGGTTATGGGAAAGTTAAGTGAGCATTGATTGGAAATATATGGATTGGAAGCCATATGGGGGAAGAAAAGATTAATGAATATAGCAGTGGGGTAAATGAGGGAAAAGTTTTGAACATAGTTTCCATGGGGTCAGAAGAGCCATGATATACACGGGATTGCTGGTTTATAGAAGAAGAAGTGGGTAACGTGTTACCCCAGACAAATAGTAAAACATGAATTGAATCCATGTTTGATTAGACACTGTGGATAGCAGTACAATAGTAAGGGTTGTAAGTGTGAACATTGTGGAGACATAATGGAACATGGGGTTTTTGAGGGTCCGTAATATGGACTGAGATAAAGTTGATTGCAAAGCAGTCACAGACAGGAGTTAGGGGTAGTATATTGTTGCTGTTGATAACGGCATAAGTGGAGGTTTGAGTTGATATGCCCATAATAAATGGACAGTAAGGGGTCGCTGAAATTTTCGGCGAGAGAATTCTGAGTGAGGTATATTATGTGAGGTGGTGTGTATTGGGACAGGTCTTAAGAGATAATGGACCTTTTTTTAGTTGTGTCCTCGGGATGTGTTTTGTGGTTGACATTACAATGCGAGGTTGAGATAAGGTTCAGAGCTATAAAATTAGTAGTGTCTGTATATAGACACTTGGGAGTGAATAATATTTTTGATGGTTGGTATTTGATGCTGTAGATAGCAGCGTAAACTGTTACCATAATAAGTGGTACGGTAGAAGATATAATTGTTTTAGACTTTATTACATAAAGTCTCAAATGACATAGGGGGGGTAAAGGTGTGTGATTTAGGTGAATGTGGTTTTGTAAAGGAGTGTGGTTTGGGTTACTGTGGTTTTTTTTTTTTTTTTTAAAGAGTTCTACTTCTTTGAATCTCCGGTGCGCACCGATTCTTTGTCTTTCTATCGTGTGAGAGTAGTTTCAGGTTGATTGAAAGTGGAGAATTGGTAGAGTTGGTGATGACAATAGGGAGTTGGTATCAGAAGAGTACAGCGTTTGAAATTTTAAGCGGATTGCTTATGAAGAGAAGAAGGAGTATTTAAGAAGACGTGTTATGATGTATTGTATAAAGTTGAGATTTAAATGTTATTAAGGATATGTAAATATGTTATGTTTTTTTTTTTTTTTTGAAGAGCCAGAAACGAAGAAGAAATGGGTTGATATATGGCAGGGGAAAGAGTTACGAATAGATTGTTTATTTAAAATAAAGTTGGTTTGGGGAAGATTAGAGGAGCTGTGGGAAGTAAGGAAAGAAAGGGAATAGAGTAGGGGGATTGGGAGTAAAGACTTTTTAAGGGAAAAAGTCTTTAGAAAACATAGGGAGGTGTAGCAGTAAGTGTATATGGGGTGGGCAAAACTACAGCACGCTTGAGCATCAGGGTATAATGGGAAGAAAGATGCTCAAGTCGTGACGTAGTTGGTTGTTAGGAATCAGTCAACATCTGGGCCTGAAACTGAAAAGACGCCATGTTTGTAGAAGTTGTCATCAAGATGAAATAAAGCTTATTTATACAAAACCAACAGATCTCGTTAGTCCTGCTTTGTTATATATGTCATCACAACGGTCAAGTTGGAGGGTAGCAGAAGCTGGAGTATGTCGTCACAACGGTCAAGTTGGAGGGTAGCAGAAGCTGGGGTATGTCCTCACAACGGTCAAGTTGGAGGGTAGCAGAAGCTGGGGTATGTCCTCACAACGGGAAAGTTGGAGGGGAGCAGAAGCTGGGGTATGTCCTCACAACGGGAAAGTTGGAGGGGAGCAGAAGCTGGGGTATGTCCTCACAACGGTCAAGTTGGAGGGTAGCAGAAGCTGGGTATGTCATCACAACGGGAAAGTTGGAGGGGAGCAGAAGCTGGGGTATGTCCTCACAACGGGAAAGTTGGAGGGGAGCAGAAGCTGGGGTATGTCCTCACAACGGTCAAGTTGGAGGGTAGCAGAAGCTGGGGTATGTCCTCACAACGGGAAAGTTGGAGGGGAGCAGAAGCTGGGGTATGTCCTCACAACGGGAAAGTTGGAGGGGAGCAGAAGCTGGAGTATGTCATCACAACGGGAAAGTTGGAGGGTAGCAGAAGCTGGGGTATGTCATCACAACGGGAAAGTTGGAGGGGAGCAAAAGCTGGAGTATGTCATCACAACGGGAAAGTTGGAGGGTAGCAGAAGCTGGAGTATGTCGTCACAACGGTCAAGTTGGAGGGTAGCAGAAGCTGGGGTATGTCGTCACAACGGTCAAGTTGGAGGGTAGCAAAAGCTGGAGTATGTCGTCACAACGGGAAAGTTGGAGGGTAGCAGAAGCTAGGGTATGTCGTCACAACGGGAAAGTTGGAGGGTAGCAGAAGCTGGGGTATGTCGTCACAACGGTCAAGTTGGAGGGTAGCAGAAGCTGGAGTATGTCGTCACAACGGTCAAGTTGGAGGGTAGCAAAAACTGGAGTATGTCGTCACAACGGTCAAGTTGGAGGGTAGCAGAAGCTGGAGTATGTCGTCACAACGGTCAAGTTGGAGGGTAGCAGAAGCTGGAGTATGTCGTCACAACGGTCAAGTTGGAGGGTAGCAGAAGCTGGAGTATGTCGTCACAACGGTCAAGTTGGAGGGTAGCAAAAACTGGAGTATGTCGTCACAACGGTCAAGTTGGAGGGGAGCAGAAGCTGGAGTATGTCGTCACAACGGTCAAGTTGGAGGGGAGCAGAAGCTGGAGTATGTCGTCACAACGGTCAAGTTGGAGGGTAGCAAAAACTGGAGTATGTCGTCACAACGGTCAAGTTGGAGGGTAGCAGAAGCTGGGGTATGTCGTCACAACGGTCAAGTTGGAGGGTAGCAGAAGCTGGGGTATGTCGTCACAACGGGAAAGTTGGAGGTGAGCAGAAGCTGGAGTATGTCATCACAACGGGAAAGATGGAGGGTAGCAGAAGCTGGGGTATGTCATCACAACGGGAAAGTTGGAGGGTAGCAGAAGCTGGAGTATGTCATCACAACGGTCAAGTTGGAGGGTAGCAGAAGCTGGAGTATGTCATCACAACGGGAAAGTTGGAGTGGAGCAGAAGCTAGGGTATGTCGTGACAACGGGATTGTTGGAGGGGAGCAGAAGCTGGGGTAGACCAAGAGACTGGACAGTTTGACATCATGCCATGGAGGAACATCAGTGTCAGAAATGATTAGCAGGTCGTGAGACAATAACAATAGTGTGTATGGACTACGCTTGAGATCAAAGATAGCGAGCGGAAAAAAACAAACTAATAGAAATGTCAGAGACCTGGTACAGAGATGAGACCTGGTACAGAGATGAGACCTGGTACAGAGATGAGACCTGGTACAGAGATGAGACCTGGTACAGAGATGAGACCTGGTACAGAGATGAGACCTGGTACAGAGATGAGACCTGGTACAGAGATGAGACCTGGTACAGAGATGAGACCTGGTACAGAGATGAGACCTGGTACAAAGATGAGACCTGGTACAGAGATGAGACCTGGTACAGAGATGAGACCTGGTACAGAGATGAGACCTGGTACAGAGATGAGACCTGGTACAGAGATGAGACCTGGTACAGAGATGAGACCTGGTACAGAGATGAGACCTGGTACAGAGATGAGACCTGGTACAGAGATGAGACCTGGTACAGAGATGAGACCTGGTACAGAGATGAGACCTGGTACAGAGATATTTTAGTGCTTACCAAGGTCTCCAGGGGCAGCTGTTAGTGCAGCACAGAACTATCACAGCTGATATTTATATCTCTGAATTGTTGCCTACATTTGGAACATTGCTCCTATTGAAAGCTCAGTTGTGGAGGGGGATGCTTGTAGAATATCAATTTTTTTACATTTCATTGGCAAAATTAGGTTGTTGTAAATATTATCAGATTGCACACGTTGTAATTATTCAACATGTCACATGGCATTTTAGTGACATTACACATCTTGGGAAAGCACCAATACATGACATTTGAATAATATTGCATAATTTGATAAAAAAAATATGTTAATTTGAAAAGAGGTGTTAAACATTATTGCGCACATTTTTAAAAACGTTTGAGAAAAGGCTTAGTATGTTAATTTTGAATTCTGCTTGTTCCATATTGAATTCTGGGAAGTTATTTATAGTATCCTAAAACTGATTGTTGAAAAGCAGATTGATCCTGTTTCTTTTCTCAGTTACTGACAGGAAATAAATATTGCAATAGTTAGAAATTATGATTGCAGCAGCTATTGTGTTTTCTTGTGTTTCCCCAGGTCTTTTACCCAACATTAATAAATCACTGATAGGAAAGAAGGGCTCACAGAAGACAGCATAAACACATCTGGCTTCCGTTCATGCTTGGTGTCGTCATGATTGTCCCACCATACATACTGTGTGTGGTGCATGTTTGAAGGGTTTGGTTTGATAGTTTTACACTTCATTGGTTCAGTACGACCAAACATACACAAGACATGACTGTCTGAATCTTGTTGTTTCTAATGAGGTCTCAACCACCAGGTCCTGGTATAGCTGAGTATGTGATTGACTGTAGCCAGGTCCTGGTATAGCTGAGTACGTGAATGTCTGTAGAAAAATGTTGACCACAACAGACTACACTCCCATCTGTTTATATCATTTGCAATTTCATAAATACATCTGTGTGAACATTTATTACATTGTTCCTTGTACAATATTGAATGTGCTTGGTGTTTTTTTTTTTGTGTGGCAAATATGTGACTATTTATGTCTGTATGAAAGATAAATGTATGACTATACATGTTTATGTGTATGACAAATGCGTGGCTATATATATATATATATATATATATATATATATATATATATATATATATATATATATATATATGTTTGTGTGAATGACAAATATGTGTGTGTGTGTATGAGAGAGAGAGAGAGAGAGAGAGAGAGAGAGAGAGAGAGAGAGAGAGAGAGAGAGAGAGAGAGAGAGAGAGAGAGAGAGAGAGAGAGAGAGAGAGAGAGAAATATGAGACTATATATGTGTTTGGACCAAGGATTTGTCGCTTCGTGCGCCTGATATGATCTGTTGATTGCTATCCTCAGTCTACCTGCAGACACATACTAAAAGGCTCCCACCTCAGGGATATAGCTGAACGCCTTTAAGCAATTAACCCTTGGATGTGAGAGCCGGGCCGATACCCACGTACTGCAAAACGGAAGTGAGAGGCTGAGCACGCTACATGCTTAGTTCAGATATGTGTTCGAAAGCTCTCAGCTGGGGGATATAACTGATGCCCGGATGAGAGGGCCTGGCCGGTTCCTCGCCCACAAATACACGGAGGTGAAGAGCTGAGCCGGCAGCACATGTAGCCTACCTCGTGAGTGAGAACCAAAGGTAAAACAGTGCCCCAGTCGAACGAAATGGTTACGAAGAATGTATGTAACTATACTCATAGAGAGTGTAGTCAAAGGTGGCAAAACGTCTCAATAATACGAAATGGAACGCTTGGCTAGCGAATCCATTGTGTTGGTCCGAAGTCCGCATCGAAAGCTTACCTAGTGGATGTCGACCGCAGACTGGCCGTTCCTGGTTTGTGCTTGAGCGACCAGTAACAAGCGAAATGCCCAATACATGGAAGTGAGGAATTAAAGCAACCATGAGCAGGACGTGGCAATTCCTCGGGTGAGCCCAGTCTCAGAGCAATATGTGCCGGCTCTGCAATTATGGAAGACGCCTTGGATAGCGGGGAATGCCCTTGGTCTGCCCCTGCTTTCCCTTGAGGGTTGACCGTGATGTCTCTGACCGTTCTACCTTGACCAGCTGAGATGTGGGCGACACCACAAAAATAAGTCTAACGTGCCTCGAAATCCGAGGGAGGCTAACGTCATTAAAAAATGCCTGCCGAAGTCGGAAGTGCCGGCCTACGGGTGGAAAAATAAAAAATGGCATTAGGCAATTACACCCGAGTGAAATGTCTTTCGTGGTCGGAATGGCTCTAGTCTTCTGAATGTCCTTAACGTTCAGAACTGCTCTGACTAGCTAGTATTCGATTGTCCCTCGTGTTAGGAACAGCTCTGACTAGCTAGTTTTCCGAATGCCCCACGTGCGAGGAACAGCTCTGACTAGCTAGTGTTCCGAATGCCCCCCCCCCCCCCTTTCCATCCGGAAGAGCTCTGACTAGCTAGTTTTCCGAATGTCCGTCGTGCCCGGAACTGCTCTGATTATATTGTCCCTGGGCACAAAGATAAGCACATGTCCGAATCGAAAACTCGCTGAGTGGATACCATCTGCTGGAACGGCCCGGGGCGAACGAAATGTCCAATATATTGAAGTGAGGAATTAAAGCAGCCATGAGCAAGACGTGACGATTCTCTCGGTGAGACCAGCACCAGGGCGCTATGTGTCAGCTCTGCAACTATGGAAGCCACCCTGGATGGCGGAAATGGTCATGGACTGTCCCTGCCTTCCTTTGAAGGATGACCGTGAAGTCCTCGACCGTTCCAACTTGACCAGCGGGGATGTGGACGGCACCAAAAAAGTGAGAGTCCCCCAGGATTGCTAACCTGGTCAAAAACGCACGCATAAGTCGGATGAGTTGGCCCAAGGATTTCGGCCTAAGGGTGCATAACAATACTCCACAATCACATCTGAAAAAACACTCCGCAAAGAAGATATATTTGTTTTGGACACTTCGGGCCTAGACAATACGTGTGAGTCTGCATTGATTGTTGGCTGTGTTTATAGCATTAAACCAACACCAGACCACATTGTCAACATTCTGAGTGTTTATAGCATTTTATAGCTTCTGGTAAAATGGTGAGGGCGTAGCGGTGTTTTGTTCAGAGGGTGCAATTTTTGTTTTTCTGAGAAGGATGTGCTGGTATTTCGTATTCGTTTTCAGAAGTTGTTCACAGGAAACCACAGGAGGCAGGTGGTGGATGAAATATTGAGGGGAGCCGACAGATAGTTGTTGATTATAGTCTCAGTTTGGCAGGCAGATCTCTTTAACGAGACAATGGCTGCAGTCACCAGCCAATATGGTCACTGCCAGGAAGGAAAGCAAGGGCAAACTACCTTCTTTAAATTTGCCTAGTTTATCATGATTCGCCTAATTACAGATCATCAGAAGAAAAGGACAGGAACAGTGAAATTACCAACATGGAATGTCCGGACGTTAAGCGATGATGGAAAATTAGATAACATCAAACAAGAAATGGAAAGAGAGAAAATTAATATATTAGGAATGTGCGAGACGAGATAGAAAGGGGCAGGGATTAAGACAGATGGGGAATGTAAGATTATTTATTCTGGAGGGAGAAAAACGACAAAGAGGTGTAGCAATTATTTTGGATCGGCAAACATCAAAATCTGTTCAAGGTTATAAGGCTGTGTCAGACAGTGTACTATTGCTAAAATTAATCGGCAGTCCTTTTAACTTAAACGTCATTCAAATAAATGCCCCAACAGGAGAATGCAGTGAAGATAAAATAGAGGAATTTTATAATGACATGGAGTTTGCTTTGAAGCAATGTCTAATAAAAAATCAAAAATAAATATAATGGGTGACTTCAATGCAAAGGTAGGAAATCAATGTGATGGATGCACAGTAGGCAAACATGGTTTGAAAGAGCGAAACGAAAGAGCATACAGAATTGCTAGAATGGGCAAAAGAGCAGGAAATGATTGTAGGAAACACTTGGTGTAAACATCCTAGAAGATTATGAACATGGAGGAGTCCAGACAGCAGGACTAGAAACCAGATTGATTACATTCTGATTAGCAGAAGGTTTTGAAATGCATTAACAATCGTAAAAACAGTTCCCAATGCAGACTGCTACAGTGATCATAGATTGATTACCGGCACATTAAGGGTAAAATTAAAGAAAGTCAAGTATATAACGGGAAACATTAAATATGATCTGTCGTACAATTAAAAATAACAAACGGAAATACAAGACAATTTTAAAGTAGAAGTAAAGAATAGATTTGATATGCTGTCTGATCTAGAGATCCTATTTCAAGACGTGGGTGATCAATGGGAAACAACTATTCCAAAATTAAAGAAAGTGGGTCGTAAGAGATGATTGACTGAAGAAATTTTACAACTAATGGAAACAAGAAGACACAACAAAAATAATCCTTGCCAAATATGAAGAAATTCACAGTAAAGTAAGCACATTATGTTGGGAAGCAAAAGAAGCATGGCTCGAGAAAAACTGCATAGAAATTGAAAAACATAACAGGTAAAATAAAATATTAATGCACGAAAGAATTAAGGAACTTAATTATAAAAGAACACGTACATCAACAGGCTGCCTAAAATGAAAGATAGAGAAATCATAATAGAAGAAGAACAGATGTTACCCATCTGGTAAGATTATGTGAAAAACATTTATGGTGGAACAGAACAGTATGATGTTCAAAATAATGGACTCTCAATTTTGAAGATGGGGGTTCAGAATGTACTTAACCATATGAATCTGGCAAGACCCGGTTCAGACAGCATCACAACAAAATATTAATGCTTTAGAAGAATGGAAGTAGATAAAGTCACCATACTGTTGAATACAATATATGATACTGGAGATATACCTCCTGAATTATGTAATTCTGTATTTATTGCAATCCCAAAGAAATCAGGAGCCTTGGGATGTGATCAACATTGTACAATTAGTATGATGAGTCACATCAAGAAGATTATGCAAAGAGTTAAGAAGAAAATACAACCTGAAATAAGAGAACAATGTGGGTTTGTGGAAGACAAGAGTACAGTAGATTGTTGTGTAAATGCAGAGAACAGTAACTGAATGATTTGTAGAAGTAAACAAAGATCTAGAGCTTTGCTTAATTGATTACACAAATGCTTTCGATAAGGTAAGGCATGTCAACATGTTAGAGATGCTTGCGAATCCACAAATTTATCGGAAAGACATTAGACTTACAAAAATATATATATTGGAAACAACAAGCTGCCATACGGATTGATAATGAAGTAGGACAATATCAGCCTATTAAGAGAGGTGTGTGACAGGGATGTGTAATGTTTCCAGATCTTTTTCCTCTGTAAAGTGACAATATTTTCAGTAAAGTAGAAGGTATGAAAGGAATCAACATTGGGGGTCGATACATCAATAACATTAGATGTGCAGATGATACAGTCTTGATTGCAGACAATGAGCAGGATCCGCAACATTTAGTAGATGACGTTGTTGCACAGAGTGAAGAATTGGGGTTATAATTATATTGTAAGAAGACACCAATTATGGTCATCACTAGGAAGAACGAAATACCACAATGTAATATACAAGTAAATAGGAATATTCTTCAACAAGTGAATAGGTAAAATTATCTCTGAACAGTAATAACATCTGATGGGAGATGCCTTGAAGAGATTAGAACAAGAATTGCCATGGCAAAAGTAGCCTTTAGCGAGATGAAAAACATACTGACCAATAAAAAGATGTAAATTGCTCCTAGTAAAAAGGGTGTTTAGGTGCTACATAGAGCCTGTACTTTTGTATGGATGTGAAGCATGGATAATGATCAGTCAAGCTGAGAAACATCTGATGGCGGTGGATTTTTTTTTTGAGGAGAATACAAAGAATACCTTGGGCAGATAGAGCAACCAACGAGCAAGTCCTTCAAGAAACAAATGAAAATCGAAAACTTATTAGAGAAATTAGACATAGACAATCAACATTTTGGGACATGTACTGAGAAGAAATAAATTGGAAAACAAAGGGAAGACAGAGAAGTAAATACTTGGATGGCTTAGCCACTGGGACGGTCGAGACAAGAACACTGACTTTATCCATGACTCATGTGATCGAGTGAAATGACGAATCATGACCGTCAACGCTTACCGGCATGGCACATGATGGATGGATAGCATTCAACCAAAACCTAAGCACATTGTCAATATTCTGAGTGTTTATAGCATTTAACCAACACCAGACCCCACTGTCAACATTCTAAGTGTTTATAGCATTCAACCAATACCAGACCTCATCTCATCTCATCTCATCATGTTCCTCTTTTACCTTGCGGTGTCGATGTTAGTTAGTTAGTTTTTCCTCTTAAGCCTAAGGCGGCGCATAGGGCAGAAGTCCTGTCTCTCCATGCCTGGCGGTTCGCTGCTACCTGTTGTAGATCTTGGATATTTACTTGGCCATTGAATGAGCCTTCTCTAATGATGGTTCTACGCAGGGTCTCTCTTGGTCTTCCCCGTTTTCTTTTCCCTATTGGTGACCATATGAGGGCTTGGTAGGGGAGTCTTGACTTGTCCATTCTGAGTACATGGCCGATGTAGTTCCAACGGCGTCTTCTTATGAAATTGGATACTGTATCTTGCTTAGTCTCTTGTCTTATTTGCGCATTGGTTCTGAAGTCTGTCCAGTGGATGTTTAGAAGTCTTCTAAGACATTTGTTCTCAAAATTGTCTAATTTTTTATCTAAAGCTACCGTTGATTTCCAACTTTCACATCCATACGTTAACACTGGAATCACACAAGAGTTGAAGATTTTAAGTTTTGTGTGTTTGCTGAGTGTCTTTGACTTCCAGATGTTTGACAGTTTATTGAAGGCACTAGATGCTAGTGCGATTCTAGATGATATTTCTGGTGTTGAGTCCCCTGTAGATGTCATTTTGCTTCCTAGGTATGTGAAGCTATTGACTTTTTCAAGAACGTAGCTGTTCAATTTGGTGTCATCTGAACTGTTGGTAAGATCAATAGTCTTTGTTTTTGTGGTGTTAATTTGGAGACCAATTTGCCCTGAAACATTTTGGAGGTGGTTTATTTTCTCTTGGGCATCCGGGTGTGTTGAACTCAAAAGCACTATGTCGTGGGCAAAGTCCAGGTCTTCTAGAATTTTGTCAACCCAATGGATACCCATATTTGGCGTTGTTTGTGCATTTGCGCATGACCCAATCGATAGCTATTCCAAAAAGCATCGGTGATAAGACACAACCCTGTTTCACTCCTGTTTCAACTGAGAACCAGTCAGAGTTGCCTGCTTCTGTTCTTACGCAGCAACGTGTCTCTTTGTAGAAAGATTTTATGACGTTGGTATATTTGGTAGGAAACCCGTAGATGTTAAGTAGATTCCAAAGTGAAGGACGGTGGATACTGTCGAAGGCTTTTTGAAAGTCGACAAAGTTGGTGATTAATTTCGACTGGAATTTTACGGAGTCTTCAATGATTATTCTGAGGGTGAAAATGTGGTCTATACATGACCGTTTTGGTCTGAAGCCTGCTTGTTCTTCTCTGAGCCTTTCATCTATCGCCTTTTTCAATCTCTCAAGTAACATGCTACAAAAAAGTTGTCCTGGTACTGATAATAGAGTGATACCACGCCAATTATTGCAATCAGACATATCGCCCTTTTTAGCCAGTTTGAAAATTACACCATCTTTCCACTGTTGTGGTGGGGATTCGCTTTGCCAGATTTCATTAATCAGCTGTAACAAACGTTGTAAGGTGTTCTCATCTGCTGCTTTGAGCATTTCTCCTGAGATTTCATCTTCACCAACATCTTTGTTGTTCTTCAATTTTTTGATGGCTGCTTTAATCTCTTCCGTGGTGAATGACTCGGAGGACGCATCTAGTGGGGGCATAGTAATTTCTCCATCCAGGTTCGGAACAGTGTCAGGCTGCGGTCTATTTAATATTTCTTTGAAGTGTTCTGCCCATCGTTGCTTTTGAAGGTCATCGGATAACAATTGATTACCTTGTTTGTCTTTGATGGGTATATTTGGTGTAGGTGAGTGATTGCATAGTTGCTTCATGATATGGAATACGGCTCTGTTGTTTCCAGTTCTGGCAGCTGCTTCGGCGTCGGAGGCCAGGCTGTGAATAAAGTTATGTTTGTCTTTTCGTGCGCTTGATTTCATCTCTTTATCCAACATAGGGTATTTTTGCTTATGGGTTTCATATGTAGATGTGTCTTTTGCAGAAAGAAGTGTTAGTTTTGCTTGTGTTCTTTCTTGTATCTTCGTCCAGGTGTTATCGCTTAGCCACTTCTTCTTCTGTCTTTGTACGTAGCCGACTGTGTTTGTTGCAGCATTTAGCAAGGTATTTTTTTAGGAAATTCCAATTTTCTTCAATGTTGTTTTTAATATTCGCATTGCTCGATATACTTTCTTTGTTAGCATAGACGCTTTGTACCTCTGAATTGAATGCGAGTTGGTGTTCTTTAGTCATGTCACAGCCTCACATAGGGGCGGTAACCGACATAAAGTAAGAGACACTGGCGAAGGACTACAACTCCCGCTCAAGGGAAAGAAGTGAGTCACTCGAAGGCTTGAGTAATCCAGAGCCTTTTCGAAGGACTGGTCAGTGGGTCCACTGTCCCGTGGACACTGATGTGGCCCGCCTATTACGGGGTCCACGAGAAACTCGGATAGAGTTACCACCCGGGTCGGATTGCGACACGTGTGAAAGGGCAGAGACAGACTGGACATCGAGGAAGCAACAGGGCTTACCTTAGAGGGACTTGATAGTTCAGACCCATGTGTATTTAGGGGTCGTAGACATATGCTAGATAGTTGCTTAGAATTGTTTGTTATAATCATGTGTGATGTACAACCTCTGTGATACGCAACTTGTCGAGTGCGGGCTTGTCAATACCCACTTCGCCAGCGCACTGTATATATTATATAAATAAATGTCGCTATATTGTATCTCACGGAGTTTGTTGCCTGTATGAGCCCGAGTCCAGATCTCCTAGCGATCTAAGACTGTGACAGTCAGTAGGGACTGTGAGTTTATTTTCTTAATTCTGGGTGATCTGTGCAGAGTCTTGAGCTTTATTTTTAGTTTGGCAATGCAGAGATTGTGATCACTGCCAGCATCTGCACCTCTGTAGGCTCTGACGTCTTGTACTGATGAACGGAATTTGGCATTAATGCAAAAATGGTCTATCTGATTTTTTGTGATGCTATCAGGCGAGTTCCACGTGACTTTGTATATATCTTTGTGCGGAAATAAAGAGTTTGCTACTATCAGATTTGCTATTTCACATAATTCTAGTAGTCTCTCTCCGTTTTGGTTCATATCCCCTAAGCCGTGAATTCCCATATATCTCTCAACACCCTTATTGTCAGACCCTATCTTGGCATTGAAATCACCCATTACAACAACAATGTCGTGCTTGGGAGATGAGTTGATGGTACCAATTAGTTGTCCATAGAAATTATCTTTGTTGATGTCTGTATCGTCGTTGGTAGGTGCGTAGCACTGTATGATTGTTAGTTTGAAATATTTCGTTTGGTAACGCGCTGTTATGATTCTATCATTTACTGGTTCCCAGCTGATCAGTGATCTTTCTACATTTTTTGACATGATGATAGCGACTCCGTTCGAATGATGGTTGTCGGTTCTTCCTGAATAAATTATGTGTCTTTGTTCACAGTTGAGAAATGTCTTACCTGAGTCAGTCCATCTGCACTCGCTAACCCCAAGAATTTCTAGGTTGTATTCATTCATAACATTACACACGTGAGTCGTTTTCCCCGTCTGGTACATAGTTCTGACATTCCAATAACCAATCTTGAAAGTATCCTTGGAGTTTAACATATTTGAGCGGCACATTATAACATTTACTGATCTTGAAGCAACGTAAAATGATTAGTCGGATCGTCGATAGAAGGAAACACGTCGAGAATGTCCCGGTCCGGTTGTAACCGTTCATAACACAACACACACTTCACTACACACGTGGGTTGGATTTTAACGTTCCAATAGCCAGTTTGAAATATCCTTAGAATTCAACAAATTTCAGCGAAGCAAGATAACATTTAGAGCCAGAAATCTGGTTCTGAAACAACGGGAAGTTTTACGATGGTGGTTTGTCGGACCGCCGATCAACCGTTTTAAGCCGAGCTAGAAAGAAACACGTCTCGCCATCTAGACCTAGAACCGGAAACCGTAGAATCGTATTCCCATGGACTCTGTTATTCCCTGCGTCCAACGTTTACGTGGTCGGCCTCTTCCTCTGCTCCCCTCTGGTCTGTACATCATTGCTTGTTGTGGTAAACTGTTAGTTGGTAACCTACTTGCATGGCCAAACCATTTGACTTGCTGCCTTCTAATAAAATCTAGTGCATCTATAACCCCCACTTTAGGCCCGATTTCTTCATTTCTAATCTTATCTCTTCTTGACACATTGAGTATTCTTCTTAGGAATCTCATTTCTGTTGTTGTGATTTTTCTTTTCTCTTTTTATGTCATTGTCCAGGTTTGGCATTGGTAACATAGAGTTGGTAGGAAGATTGTGTTGTAAAGTGCTTTCTTAATAGTTATTGATACATGTTTGTTTTAGTATTGGTGCCATTTGTCCAATAAGTTTGTTTGCCTTATTGCATCTATTTTCGATCTCGTCTTCTGAATTGCCATTTGATGATATTATACTTCCTAGGTACTTGAAACACTTTACTTGTTTCAAGGGATATTCGTTTAGGTGAATCGTTGTTGTTGTTTTTTTTTTTAGTTATAGTCATTACCTCTGTTTTACTTGTGCTAATGTTCATGTTATGTTCCCTACACATTTCGTTTAGACTATTAATGTGGTCTTGTAATTCAGCTTATGATTTTGCTATCAGTGCTTGGTCGTCCGCAAACAGGAGTTCTCTAATGGTTAGATTTGCAGATGGTTCTTCTTCTGTGTTCTCGTCATGCGGCGTTATTGCGGTCTCTGTTTGGCTGGTTTCATTACATATGGTGTCTATATATGTTATAAATAAGAGAGGGGACAGGACACAACCTTGTATTACTCCGGATCTATACCAGACCACATTGTCAATAATCCGAGTGTTTACAGCATTCAACCAACACGAGACCACATAGTCAATATTCTGAGTGTTTATAGCATTCAATCGAAACCAGATCCCACTGTCAATATTCTCTGGGTGTTTATAGCATTTAACCAACACCAGACCACATTGTCAATATTCGCTTAGTGTTTATAGCATTCAACCAACACTAGACCATTCATTCAGTAGCATGTCCTTTGCAGAACCTCGCTCCCATAACAACCTTCCGGAAAGCTTCTAGATCACAAGCAAGATGCCCCGCGTCTGATACACCCATCTGGAGATCATCCGCCACATCCTGCACCCATCTTCTCTTTGGCCTTCCTCTTCCTCTCTTCCCAGGCATATACCCTCCCATTATTGTTCTCTCCAAACCTTCGTGACGTTTCCAGTGACCAAAATACTTCAATATTCTTTGTTTTATCGTCTTTAATAGCCATCCCTCCTCAATATTCAACTCTTGAAGTATGGATGCGTTTGTTCTTTTCTTTACCCAAGATATTCTTAGAACTCGTCTATAACATTTATATTCAAAGGCGTTTATGCGCTGTTCAGCTTGTTTAGTAAGTGTCCATGTCTCACAGGCGTATGTTGCAATGGGAAAGATGCATGCTCTTAAAAATCTAATTTTTGTAGTTCTGTCTGTCCCACTCCATAATTTATTCATCTCTTTTAGTCTTTGAAGAGCAATGGATAGTCGCCGTTTAATTTCTTTCATTGTGTCACCGTTATTGGTAATCAATGAACCAAGATATTCAAAATTTTCCACCACCTCCAATCTTCCCCCATTAATGTATATTTCTTTCTCCATAGTAGTTTTATCTGCATGCATTATCTTTGTTTTTGCTATGTTAAGATATAAGTTGTGATTTTCACTATTCAATTGGGTTGAGGCTATTAGGTTTTCTATGCCATTCTGTGTTGTGGATAGTAATACTGTATCATCAGCATATCGAATCTCTGGTATATCATGACCGCCGATATTTAGGGCATCATATAGCTCCCTGTTTATATCATTTCTTACATTTCTCATTATATTTTCGGCGTAAAGGTTAAACAAATAGGGTGACATCACGCAGCCCTGACGGACTCCTTGCTTGATGTCAAACCAATCTGATGCCTCGCCATCTATTCTAACTGCTGCTTGCTGGTCTAGATAGAGCATTTTTATGAGTTGTACTACATGTGATGGAAAGCCCATAGTCCTCATGATTTCCCAAAGTTTCTGATGCTGTACACAGTCAAATGCCTTTGAATAATCCACAAAACATGAGTATAGGTTTACATTAAATTCTCTGCACTTCTCTATTATTAAACGCATGTTGAATATGTGATATCTTGTTCCTCTTCCTTGTCTAATTCCAGCTTGAACTACATTAATCTCTTCTTCCATTTTCTTACGAAGTCTTGCCATTATGACTTTTAGTAGGATTTTACTTGCATGACTGATCAGGGCAAGAGTTCTATAGTTGGTGCATAATTTCAGGTTGCCCTTTTTTGGTATTGGAATGAAGATAGTTCTCTTCCAATCTTTTGGCCATATACCATATTTCCAAATCTTTGTACATAATGCATGATATATGTGTATGCTTTCTGCTCCTCCCGCTTTAATTAGTTCAGCTGGTATCTCATCACATCCAGGAGATTTACCATTCTTCAGGTGCTTTATAGCCGAAGCAATTTCATCTAATGAGGGTTCAGGTTCTGTCTCTGCTGTCGTTGGCTCATGTATCTCATTCATATCCTCACTGTCACTCATATCATACATTCCTCTGCAGTACTCCTGCCATCTTTCTAGAATTTGTCTAGATTCTGTTAAGGTATTTCCCATCTTGTCACAGATAACATTCAATTGAGGTTGAACATTTCTTGTCAATAACTTCATTTCTTTGAACATTTCATAATCTCTTCCAGCCTTATGATATTGCTCTATTCTGGTACAGCAATCTTGTATATATTGATTTTTGTCCTTTCTTGTGTTCTTTCTTATTTCTCGAGTTAAAGATTTATACTTCATCCTGTGGTTAATTGATTCATCTCATTTCTGTTTCAGCTCCCTTCGTTGTTTTATTAATACTAACGTGTCTAATGTAATCCATGGCTTAAGTTGCTTTTTCTTGGTCGGAATTAGATCTTTGGCTGCATTTATCAAGATATCTCTAGCTTGTATTGCCAGTTCATCAGGTGTCATTTCTTCTTGTACAGACATCAAGACTCCAAAGCGATTCCTAACTTCTATGTTGTATGCGTCTGGTATGTTTGTGAGATCAAAACGAAGTGGCCTTGGTCCTCGGGTAAGCTTTTTGAGTTTTAATTTCAGATCTGCTTCTAATAACTGATGATCTGTATCACAGTCTGCACTACGTAGGGTTTTTGCAGATGTTATGCTTGATCTCCATCTTCTTTGTATTAAAATATAATCTATCTGATTTTTGGTAAAACTGTCTGGAGACTTCCATGTGAAGAGTCTTCTTGGATGTTGTTTAAAAAGACCACATAGTCAATATTCTGAGTATGTATAGCATTCAAATAACAATCAAAGCAGAAACCTGCGATGTGATATGACCTTCACATTCTGTATGCACGGGGGAATAAGTGGTCAGTCTTTTCATCACTTGAGGTGTCCAAACTTGTCTGATCGTGCACATGACATCAGCGCGACACTGCCCCCCCCCCCTTTTACTTCCCTATCGCATACACTAATTCCCCAGTAATAGCAGTTTAATTTACTTACAAATAAATGGAAGCTGTATTAATGGTTCAGAAACTCCTGCTATTGTGATAACATTTTCACAAATGTATTTCCAGGGTATAAAATGGTTGAGAAGCCAAACAAGATTGACAAGTTTAATGTGTCTGGTAAAACAATCACATATTTGAAAGTAAAAGTTACTTATCCCAGTAACACTGCTTTAAAGTTAAGAGACGAAACTGTTAGTATAAGATTTCATATCAGAGAAATCTAACAGTAAACATTTTTCTCTTTACGTATGGCTGTCAAAATAATGTATCAACAAGCAAATTTAAATATCTCCTTGCACCCTATACAATTAGAATGATAGAAAATGACGTCTTGACTTAAACGAAAACAAATCAACAATAAGGATGACAGAAATAGGAAGCAATGTCTTGACATTTACAAAACCACAAATAAGATACTTGAATCACAGAAATAATAAATGACGTCCGGACATTTACAAAACCATAAATAAGAAACTTGAATCACAGAAGATATGAATTATTAATGGCATCAAATACAGTAGGCAACACCCCATTTTACTAAAATATATGAAATATTAATGGCATTCTATAAAGATGAAAACACAAATAAATCAAAATCCAAGATGAGTAAACCACACGTTTTACTAAAATATATGAATTATTAATGGCATCATATAAAGATCAAAACACAAAAAAATGAAAAACCAAGATGAGTAAATCACATGTTTTACTAAAATATATGAGATTTAAACATCCTATAAAGATAACAACACAAACAAATCAACTGCCTTCTTAATGGCATCAGATAAGGTAGGGAACATGTGTAAATAACATGGTTTACTAAAATATATGAATTATTAATGCTATCCTATAAAGGTGAAAGCATACATAAATCAAATGTTTTACTAGAATAAATGATTTATTAATGGCATCATAAACAGCAGGGAAAATGAGTAAACCACATATTTTTTTTCTAAAATGTATTGATTTATGACATAGCATACAGCAGGCAACACAAATAAACCAAATGTTTTACTAAAACATGATTTTATTACATTGGCACCTCTGTCTTGATGGGTGATAGTTTGTTATATATTGTTATATTGTGCTTCTAACAAGACATAATAACTGCATCCCATGGCGGTAAGACCAGGGACGGAGTTACACCTCTCCATAGCACCAAGCCTGGGCTGAATTGTAGAGACCGTAAGTTGACCAGGCATGGTCCCTCTCTCGGCCTGCCTAGATTACTCCAGAGGAAAGGTCACACCAATACGTCTTGAACAAGACAAGCTGCCGGATCAGCAAAGCAATGCTCTAACTGTCCACCTGTGGGAGCTTCCATCCTAGTCAAATTGCTGACAAAGCTTTGAGCCAGGTCTGAAATAACATTTAGTCTGTCTGTAGGTTGCATTTTCTCACACTAGGGTAAGACTTGTACGCTTCTAGTCGCGCTCCTCCGCCCGAAGTCGTTGGCAAAATGTGGGGTGTCGGGTGTGGTGAGCGGCGCAAGATTTATTATAGCCGTATGTAAAAAGGGAAACACAAATAAACCAAATGTTTTACTAGCAAGATATGCATTAATGGCAACTTATGACACATAACAAAAGTGCACCAAACACAACTGTTAGTTAGTATACTGTACTAGATCAGCTTAACAGACAGCATGTTGGTGATAATGAACAATATGAATGTATGGCGAGTCGTACTGCACAAATGTTTTACTTTAGAACATGATTGTAGATGAAAGGACAAGTTACAACCAACACAAGAAACAGGATTCTAGATGTCCTCGACAACAGCATGGAGGAACGATTCTTTAATTCAAAACAATGTTCTCCCATAGTTAATTTGAACAATGACGACACAAACAGTAGACTGCATGATTTATTGCCTGACATATTTCGCTGCACCATGCCAGGTACATACATACTGCAGAATTTACACAACACAATCTTCAGCAATAAGATCAATCCTTCAATGTGAAATATACAACACACGTATTGAAACAAGTTTGAATTATCTACCGCGATAATTTAAACTGAATATCATGTCTATTTGTTTACACAAATTTTGCCTTTGTAAATGAATGGCAATTACCTCGACGAGCATTAACCTCTGTCCATTTTGTAAGTCAAACAACACGCAACACGTATTGCCCTTTTGAATCACGTGACCGGTCTCCAAAATATGGCTTCCTGTGCTTTTGTGCAGCTAGAAGGATTTATCTTATCGTCTTGGTTTATGTTGTGTGGTTTCTGCAGTATGCACCTGAAAAGATTCTTTAACTGTCTGTTTTCAGCGCTTACTAGTAAAACTGTAAAAGATGCAACAACATAGGTAGTAAAAAATGTAGCCGATAAAGCAGCAACAGGTTTAGCAAATACAGTTACTGAAAATATGTCTAGATAATAATTGTCCATCAGCTACAAAGAATATATTAAACTCTGCTGGTCAAGTTAACACATTATTTATTTGTCTTATGAAACTTAAGCCAACATCGCAAATGTTATTAGATAACTATATACTGGTGGAACAAATAGAACTACCAGTGATTTACAAATCAGACTGCACCATGTTTTCATAAATAAACACATATGTATTGTTTGGCGTTCATAGAAGCAGAAGAAAGAAGTAAACGATTGAGGAAGCACTAGACGACATAAACATGGAAAGTTATAGTTACCGACCGAGATTCGAACCTGTCACCTCCAAATGACTACAGCGCCTCGCTGCAGGAACAAAGTGTACTTCGACGCATGACCAACTAGACACCCCTTTAAAAAAGGTGTCTTCATTAGCCAGGTCTATCATCCACATGAATCCAAAACTATGCAATATGGACACAATTCATATCTAACCATTGAAATATTAAACCAGCATAGGTCAAATCACAAACACACGAATTGTAATGATGTGTCCAGTATATGGGCAGAATTCGTATCTAACCACTGAAATATTAAACCAGCATAGGTCAAATCACAAATACATGAATTGTAATGATGTGTCCAGTATATTGACAGAAATCGTATCTACCACTGAAATATTAAACCAACATATATCAAATATCAAAGACATGGACGTTAATGATGTGCCGGTAACTAAGGCTTTCAATTGTTATGTTGTCTAGTGCGGCCTAAAGAGTCTACTTGATAGGTGCAGTGTTATCAATTTCAATATAAGTGCCAAGCAACTGACCTAGGTAGAACGGACAGACAATTGGCAAATTAAGTAGCCGACCATATACCAGTGAGGGTGCAAAAGAGAGTTAATCAGCCTTAAGGAATCCCTGTGCAGTCGAAAGGTAATAAAACGCCATCTTCGTCTATTTCTCAATTTCTAATAAAAACACGGCCATAGCGTTAAAAAGAAACAGCGGTACTTGTGAGGTATTCGACGAACAATAAACGATAGATCTGCAGTATACACCTGACGAGATGCAGCGAGATATGCCAGGCAATAAATCGTACAATTTATTGTTTGTGGATTTCATGTTTACATCACCAAGGTAGTACATTGTTTTGACTGTCAGAAATGTGTGTTTATTTATGAACTGTCTTAGTGGCCTAAATGGGTTCCTCAATTGATATGTATGCACTATGTATTGCCTGACATGTGACTGTGCTTCGTAAGGAGTGTACTACAGGAGGAGAAGATATCACATGTGGTGTTATTAATTGTTGACAAATGTCAGTTGTCTCTGAACTCCATAGCACCGCTAGCACAACGTTCTATGTTGTAACACAATTATAAATTAAGGGTTTGGTTTCTATTGTTTGTTAAATTGAAGGTCTTGCTGTGTGTCTTTCTGACTCATGTCCGGGGTTGCTCATAGTTCTATTCTCTCCCTTATATTACACTTATCTAATCCCTTCTACTAGGAACAAACACTTCAGTATGATGCAGTCTACACAACAGCACATAACACCCCAGTATGGCATGTGGCAGGCAGACAACAAACAACACTCCAGTATGACGTATAGAAGACAGCCAGCAGCACT
>JACEFZ010008207.1:0-25000 GCA_014155875.1 Cepaea nemoralis
GGGATTCCCCTCTTCCCCCTCTCTCTTCCCCCCCCCCCCCCCCCCAGCCGTCCTTCAGTGACGACATACTATAGTTTTCTCCTTCTAATGACATGCAGAAAGAATCTGCACTGTCTTATTATGATGTGAGTAATCAATTATCTATGTGAGTTAACTTCTTTCCTGATATCTTCATTGGTATTTCTATCTGTCCAGGATGTTCTCATAATTCTTCTATACAACCACATCTTCGCAGCTTCCACATCATTCCTCTGCTAACTGTCCATGATTCGCTTACGAACATACACCTTGCTGTCCATACAGCAATCATTTCCCTTCTCCATTCACACAGATACTCGGCACTCCAAACAACAATGATTTCCTATTTCCATTTACACAGATACTCGTCACTCCGCACAGCAATCCTTTCCCATTTCCATTCACACAGATACTCGTCATTCCACACAGCAATCCTTTCCCATTTCCATTCACACAGATACTCGTCACTCCACACAGCAATCATTTCCCATTTATATTGATACAGATACTCGGCACTCCATACAGCGATATCCAGTGACAACCCTGATATGTGTGATATTTTGCTTCGATGGGATGCTCGAGTGGATGACATCACAGACGAGAAGGCCACGCCCCTACAGTCAGCCTGTGCTACACCAGATCTGAAAAACCGCCTGAAGATCATCCAGCTTCTCCTCAAACACGGTGCTAATCCCAACGCTAACTCCCCATTCGTCAGCTACAGCAGTCCGTTTTTGGCGCCTCTCACCGAGTATTTACGCTGCGTTACCGACGAAGTCGAGTACGATGTTGCCCATGCGTTGATCGTTTTTGGAGCTAAAGTCCATTTCAGAGCTGCTTCCACTTCTAGCCGAGCCAGAGATTCACACGGAATCCTCCATTGCGTCCAGTATCTGAAACCTAAGGTTTTGAACCTGTTGATCGAAGCTGCAACAGGCTTTGACGTGGACTCAATCAGTGCCTACAACAGCTTGTCCCCGGAACAGAAAGACATTCTCTTATCAGTGGCCACAGGTCCTCGCAGTTTGAGAACTATCACCCATCTTTTCCTGAGAGACTTTCTCAAACCCAAGTTTCTGGAAAAAGTGATGGGACTGCCTGTGCCAGACATTGTTAAACATGACCTCATGTTTCATCCATCCAAGGACAGTTCCGCTATGTGATGTTGTAGTTTGCCACACCCGGGAAGCCCAAACAGCGTGACATTGATCGTACAACTTACTGAGATCCAGTCACCACGCCATACGTTGAACGGTTACTCTGTATATAATAAACTACGTTGTTTTAACTCTTTCATTCCCCGATAGTTGTTATTGTTGATCGACTGTGTCATAATTACTGCATTTGTCACATTTTGATGTAGTTCGTAGTGTGAATCACACTGTCATAATTATTGTATTTGTCAGTTTTTGATGCAGTTTTTAACTGCCGATCACAGTATCATAATTACTGCATGTGTCACTATTTGATATAGTTGTTACTGCCGATCACTGTGTCATAATTACTGCATTTGTCACGTTTTGGTATAGTTCGTAGTGTGTATCACAAGGTCACAATTACTGTATTTGTCACTATTAATGTAGTTCTTACTGTCGATCACTCTGTTGGTCACTGTTGGTCACAGTTATTCCATTACTGTCGATCACTCGTTGGTCACTGTTGGTCACAGTTATTCCATTAATGTCGATCACTCTGTTGGTCACAGTTATTCCATTACTGTCAATCACTCTGTTGGTCACTGTTGGTCACAGTTATTTCATTACTGTCAATCACTCTGTTGGTCACTGTTGGTCACAGTTATTCCATTACTGTCGATCACTCTGTTGGTCACTGTTGGTCACAGTTATTCCATTACTGTCGATCACTCTGTTGGTCACTGACATAAGCCTGGGTCAGTTACATTGAGGTGAGTGACCGGGCATGAGAAAGAATGGAGATGAGAGTGGGAGACAGTAAAGTGACTGACCTGGCTATGAGAAAACAGCCAGTCCTGAGAAATAATGGGAAGGGTGAGTGTGACCCCAGGGGGATGGGGGAAGGACAGTTTAGTTTTGTGTGAAGTCAAGGGACTTCAGGACAGTTAATGGGTAGATGCCGAACTGGTCGGTATGCTAAGGAGAAGCGGAGTTAGAGATCTCCGGGTTGTGTTGTTCTCCTAGTTGTGAAGAGAGGCCTGAACCAGAGTGGGTTCTATAGGAAGTGAGGGCCAAAACCCAGAGTGGGTTGCATAGTTGAGCAGTGGCTCCAACCCAATGTGTGGGTTGTATTGTGGGAAATCCAGCCGTGGATAGTAGCTAGATTACCTGTCTTGTGGATGTGATAAGAAGCAGGCCGTGAGAAGGCATTGATGTGTGCTGGTTAAATTGTGAGGAGGATATTTATAGTCTATGGATTACATTGTTTCTGGATATATACATATGTTCCGTGAGTCTGTGTTATTTCTGTAATAAAGGATTATGTGCGCCAACTGAATCTTGTTTCATGACTGGTGAATATGCCTTGCGGGGGTGAGTTACATTGCAAGACAGTTAGATATCTCCATTGACACACCATGAGTATCGTTACCTAGACAACGACCATCACACAATAATATCATGAGCATATCATCGTAAGAACTTCGTGATATTATCATCAAGAACGACGTGTGACAGTCACTGTTGGTCACAGTTATTCCATTACTGTCGATCACTCTGTTGGTCACTGTTGGTCACAGTTATTCCATTACTGTCGATCACTCTGTTGGTCACTGTTGGTCACAGTTATTCAATTACTGTCGATCACTCTGTCACAGCTACAACATTATATTGATGTGTGGTAATTTCTACTTTAACTAAATATAATGTCACATGATTATTAATATACTTTCATGTCGTCATACAGGTCTGCAGTCTTACCAGTATCAACCCCGGCAAGGAATGGGTGCCGGTGCCTCCAGCTTTTATGTGCACTTTCTCCTGCATTATCACACTCGACAGACGGTGCAGAGAGCAGAACCCTGCCGCTGTCAATCCTGAGGTTAACGCGCTCATCTATGAACACTCAGATTGGCCCGAAGTGCTCATCTGTACAGATGGATCTGTTGTAAAGCAGCAGAGAAGTGCGTGGGCATTTACAGCCCGTTCAGCTTGCCGAACCGTTCAAGAATCAAGTGGTGCCCACTCTATGACCACGAGCAGCATGACGATGGAGTTGATGGCAGTTACACAGGCTTTCATATGGCTGGAATCACAGCATAATACCAACGTGTGTGTACTAAGTGATTCAATGAGCATGATTCAGAAGGTCGAAGCTGGATCTGTACGTAGTCAGTGGACTGAGTCGCTGCGGAAGTCTGTTGTCCGTAAAGTCACCTTCATCTTCGTCCCGGGACATGCGGGAGTCGAGGGAAATGAACGAGCTGATAAACTGGCTGGCTCTGCACCCCCTGTAGATGGCCAGCCCATGGATCGTGCCGATGTTATTAACGTCCTCAGAGATATGGCGAGAACAGAGGACTTTGACGTCAGTGAATCCACATCGCTGTCCAGGATGAAAGACTTGGGAGTAAGAATCGGCACGGACAGACATGAGAGGTACATCGGGAAAACAAAGCGCCTCGTCAACCAACACAAAACTGGCACTATTAGCCACCGGACGCTGATGCATATGCTGAGGGGAGGATCTGAGCACCTATGGACATGTCCGGAGTGCAATGAAGATACCCCAACTGATAACTGATAACTGATAACTGATACTTTCTTATGACCCATATAGCCATCATTTTAAACTAATAGTGTCTGGGAGTGAAAGATTAAAATTAATAATGTAATTAATCATGATTACATGAAATATTATTGCGTATACATTTTACACATTCATATACGTTTAACGTGCTGGTCTTGGTCTGTGAGTGATAACCATTTATCAAAGCAATGTCTACGTGGGGAGGGAGGAGGAGACGTAGCACAACCACTAGTGCTATAGACTGCATCAGCGTACTACTTACATGTCGAATGAGATGGTAAAACATGACCGCTCACGCTTACCGGCATGGCACATGATGATGATGATGATGATGATGATGTACTTGGAAGCGTTAGTTCAGTTGTTTGTCATTGCTTTCTGAACAGTTGACGCCTCATACCCACGAAATCAACGCAACACGGTCTGCATTGAAATCGCCCATAGGCGAACCCGCCATGTGGTATGGTCAATCAATCAATCAATCAGGTGTCGTCTCCACAATAAAGGTTGTCTGCAATGGATCTCCAACACTGAGTGTCGCTGGCCCTGACTGTACATTCTGTCAGGCTGCTCAGTGCTCGTCCATCTCTGGTTGTTATCTTCCCACGTGTGTCGTTCTGTCAGGCTGCTCAGTGCTCGTCCATCCCTGGTTGTTATCTTCCCACGTGTGTCGTTCTGTCAGGCTGCTCAGTGCTCGTCCATCTCTGGTTGTTATCTTCCCACGTGTGTCGTTCTGTCAGGCTGCTCAGCGCTCGTCCATCCCTGGTTGTTATCTTCCCACGTGTGTCGTTCTGTCAGGCTGCTCAGTGCTCGTCCATCCCTGGTTGTTATCTCCCCACGTGTGTCGTTCTGTCAGGCTGCTCAGTGCTCGTCCATCCCTGGTTGTTATCTCCCCACGTGTGTCGTTCTGTCAGGCTGCTCAGTGCTCGTCCATCCCTGGTTGTTATCTCCCCACGTGTGTCGTTCTGTCAGGCTGCTCAGTGCTCGTCCATCCCTGGTTGTTATCTCCCCACGTGTGTCGTTCTGTCAGGCTGCTCAGTGCTCGTCCATCCATGGTTGTTATCTTCCCACGTGTGTCGTTCTGTCAGGCTGCTCAGTGCTCGTCCATCTCTGGTTGTTATCTTCCCACGTGTGTCGTTCTGTCAGGCTGCTCAGTGCTCGTCCATCTCTGGTTGTTATCTCCCCACGTGTGTCGTTCTGTCAGGCTGCTCAGTGCTCGTCCATCCCTGGTTGTTATCTCCCCACGTGTGTCGTTCTGTCAGGCTGCTCAGTGCTCGTCCATCTCTGGTTGTTATCTTCCCACGTGTGTCATTCTGTCAGGCTGCTCAGTGCTCGTCCATCTCTGGTTGTTATCTCCCCACGTGTGTCGTTCTGTCAGGCTGCTTAGTGGTGGTCCATCTCTGGTTGTTATCTCCCCACGTGTGTCATTCTGTCAGGCTGCTCAGTGCTCGTCCATCCCTGGTTGTTATCTCCCCACGTGTGTCGTTCTGTCAGGCTGCTCAGTGCTCGTCCATCCCTGGTTGTTATCTCCCCACGTGTGTCGTTCTGTCAGGCTGCTCAGTGCTCGTCCATCTCTGGTTGTTATCTTCCCACGTGTGTCGTTCTGTCAGGCTGCTCAGTGCTCGTCCATCTCTGGTTGTTATCTTCCCACGTGTGTCGTTCTGTCAGGCTGCTCAGTGCTCGTCCATCTCTGGTTGTTATCTTCCCACGTGTGTCGTTCTGTCAGGCTGCTCAGTGCTCGTCCATCTCTGGTTGTTATCTCCCCACGTGTGTCGTTCTGTCAGGCTGCTCAGTGCTCGTCCATCTCTGGTTGTTATCTTCCCACGTGTGTCGTTCTGTCAGGCTGCTCAGTGCTCGTCCATCTCTGGTTGTTATCTTCCCACGTGTGTCGTTCTGTCAGGCTGCTCAGTGCTCGTCCATCTCTGGTTGTTATCTTCCCACGTGTGACGTTCTGTCAGGCTGCTCAGTGCTCGTCCATCTCTGGTTGTTATCTCCCCACGTGTGACGTTCTGTCAGGCTGCTCAGTGCTCGTCCATCTCTGGTTGTTATCTTCCCACGTGTGTCGTTCTGTCAGGCTGCTCAGTGCTCGTCCATCTCTGGTTGTTATCTTCCCACGTGTGTCGTTCTGTCAGGCTGCTCAGTGCTCGTCCATCTCTGGTTGTTATCTTCCCACGTGTGTCGTTGTCTGCCCTTCGCTCGCATGTCTTCAACCTTACCCTCCAGCATGGTTTTTATAAGAGAGTTATGTCTTTTAACGTGGCCAAAAGATTTCACTTGCCTTCGTTTTATTTCTTTCATCAACTCTCTTTTAATTCGCAGTTTTTCTAGAACCTTTGTGTTTGATTGCTATTGTTCCCATGACACATGACATATTTCGTCTGTATATCCACATCTCCAGGGCCTCTATTCGACTTTCTAGTTGCTTGTTCAATGTCCAGGTTTCCACGCCACATAGTAGTGTTGAATGTACGTAACATTTGACAATTCTCAGTTTATTGCGTTCTTCTCTCTCTTAGTCATTAGTAATTTGCCGTGGTTCCAACTTCGCAGCAACGGGTCGTCCCCATTATGCTCCGTTCCTATGCCAGTGAATATCACACAAAATACTCATCACTGCCCGATATGAAAAGTGGAACAAACAGGAGTCTCGACAAACTAACAGCCTGCACAGGTACATATACTCTCTCTTTCTAGATGTTAATACTGATTACATGATGTTGAAAGCATTTTTTGGCCATTCTTATTCTCTGTTTGATCTCTGTGTAACTTCTGCGGTTATGTGTTATCTCATGTCAAAGATAAGAAACACTTGTTACGTATTCTAATATCTCCCAATTTTCTCTTAAAGGACAGACAAATAATTTCCTTAAATTCTATCAGCCTACCATTAATTAGTATATACTAGCTGACCCGGCCCGGCTTCGCCCAGTCCTTGGTGGGGAGCATCTCATTTAATTCATATAAGTAGTCATATAAGTTCCCGTTCCCGTTACCGACTGTCTGTCTGTCTGTCTGTCTGTCTGTCTGTCTGTCTGTCTGTCTGTCTGTCTGTCTGTCTGTCTGTCTGTCTGTCTGTCTGTCTGTCTGTCTGACTCGGCCCGGCATCGCCCAGTCCTTGGTGGGGAGCATCTCATTTAATTCATATAAGTAGTCATATAAGCTCACGTTCCCGTTCCCGACTATCTATCTGTCTGTCTGTCTATCTGTCTGTCTATCTGTCTGATCCGGCCCGGCTTCGCCCAGCCCTTGATGGGGAGCATCTCATTTAATTCATATAAGTAGTCATATAAGTTCCCGTTCCCGTTACCGACTATCTGTCTGTCTGTCTGTCTGTCTGTCTGTCTGTATGTCTGTCTGTATGTCTGTCTGTCTGTCTGACCCGGCCCGGCATCGCCCAGCTCCTGGTGTGGAGCACCTCATTTAATTCATATAAGTAGTCATATAAGCTCACGTTCCCGTTCCCGACTATCTATCTGTCTGTCTGTCTATCTGTCTGTCTATCTGTCTGATCCGGCCCGGCTTCGCCCAGCCCCTGATGGGGAGCATCTCATTTAATTCATATGAGTAGTCATATAAGTTCCCGTTCCCGACTGTCTGTCTGTCTGTCTGTCTGTCTGTCTGTCTGTCTGTCTGTCTGTCTGTCTGTCTAATCATTTATTGGTTGCAGTTAGAACAACCTTAGATAAACGAAGACCAACTTACAAAAAGCATTAGAAAGAGCACATGAAAGATCTTTACATCTTCCCCAACAATTAACTTGGGTAAATGGAGCAGCGGCAGCAGCAGCAGAAGAAGAAAAAGGAGGAGTAGGAGCTGGGAGGAGGAAGAGGGAGGAGGAGGAAGGAGGAGGAGAAAGAGAGAAGAGGAGGATGGAGGAGGGAGAGGGAGGAGGAGGAGGGGGAGGAGAAGAGGAAGAGGGTAGGAGGTGGAGGAGGGGAGAGGAGGAGGAGGAGGAATATAACGCATATGCCTGTAGATTTAATAATGGCTGAAGTTGTTCCATGTCTTCTTAGAGTTGGCGACAGTGTAAAGAAATATAAAATCTTCAAACTTGATAGAGATAAGGTAACTATTATTTATTCATTCTTTAAGCAAAAAAAGATGAGTTACAATGTTATGCATTATGCATTATTTTTATGAAAACTTTGAAAATGCCTTACAGATTGTATCATTATTTATTATAACTCATATGCCGGTACATAACTATGGACAAAGAGTTTATAAATCTTTGAAAACGATGCCACAATATGACTATAAGTTATACAGAAAAGTTATGCCCCTTGAAATAACTTTTACAGAGTTAAGTCCCCTGAGATATATGAAATTATAATGAAAAATGAAAAATGAAATAATATTGGGTAAACAGCCGATTTCACACTAAAAACATATGACAGTGGGCTGCGCTGGAATGAAAAGAAGACGTGTAGAAAATTTCATCTCAATCGGATGGGCCGTTCGCGAGTCGCGAGCGCATAACGGACATATGGATATACAGACAGACAGACAGACAGACAGACAGACAGACAGACAGACAGACAGACAGACAGACAGACGGAGATCGCAATTTATATATAAGATTATACTTATGAACAATGTGTTTTGCATTGTAGAAATGTATGTTTCGTTAGCTCAATGCTCAAGTTACATATTATTGCTGTTAAAGTAATTACCATGGGAGACAATCATGGACGCCGTGTCTATATATGCAACAAAGGGATACAATAATAATAACATCTCCTTTTGAAAAATTTGAAGTATATTTTATTTAATTACATGATAAGTATACAATCATCTTGGAATCTGCAAATGATAGGTAACTAGTCATTACCAGAAGACAACAGATATTTGAAAATTTGTTTAATATCTAAAATGAACGACATGTGATTTTCTTTGACACATAATATCCTACTCCAATGTCTGTGAACACGGCCAACAGTCTATCATGTTTATTTCGGGTTATAGTGTATAGTTGGGCTTCTTTTTGTTGTAAAGTTTTTGACAGGTGCACGAAGTGTGCCTTATAATAGAGTACAATCAATCTAGTGCCGTCTTCGCAATGAAGGTTGGCTGCAATGGATCTCCAACGGTCTGTCTGTCTCTCGCCTTGACTGTACATTCTGTCAGGCTGATGTTCGTTCATCTCTTGATGTTATCCTCCCACTTGTATCATTGTCTACCTCTTGCTCGCTTGCCCTCAACCTTGCCTTCAAGTATGGTTTTTATAAGAGTATCATGTCTTTTAACGTGGCCAAAATATTTCACTTGTCTCCTCTTTATTTATTTCATCAACTCTCTCTTCATTCCCAGTTTTTCTAAGATCTCTGCATTTGATTGTTTTTGTTTCCATGAAATACGACCTATTCGTCTGTATATCCACATCTCCAAGGCCTCTATACGACTTTCTAGTTGCTTGTTCAATGTCCAGGCTTCCGAGCCATACAGTAGCGTTGAATATACGTAGCATTTGACGATTCTCATCTTTAATGCGTTATTAATCTCTCTAGATGTTAAAACTGATTTCATGCCGTTGAAAGCATTTTTGGTCATTTCTATTCTCTTTTTGATTTCCATTTCATATCTGCCATCATCTGTTATTATATGTCCAAGATAAGAGAAACTTGTTACTTGTTCTAGTATGATTGATTGATTGATTGATTGATTGATTTAGGAACCGACATCACAGCATTCGGGGCAATCCCATAAGCGCTTAGTCCCCTTCCCCAACTGCCAGCGAAGAGTTCCAACACTAATAGTACCAGTAGCAATCTGATTATATGTCTGTCTTGCCTTTCCTCTGAGCGTCGAGCGTCGGCCAGATCCCCCTTTCACACTTCGCTGCCTCATTCTTACCAGACTATGGTGATCCATTTGCTCCTCCGAGGTGTGCACGTGCTCCCACAAGGCCGCAACCACATCTGCCTTGTCATGTATCAATACTCCACCAAGTTTTGCAGAGCCAGCCAATCTGTCCGTTCCCCAGCACACTTGTTCTAGTATCTGCCTGTTTACTGTGATGTTCATTGATGACCTTTTCCTTTTCACTGCTAATTATCATAGTTTTTGTTATTTGGATGTTAATATCTCAGCCACATTCTGCACTGTGCCTGTTTACTTCTTCCACTAGGTCTTGCAACTCTTGCTCACTTTCTGCTAGTAACACGGTATCGTCAGCATATCTAAGATTGTTTATGATTCTTCCATTGATGCTGAGTCCAGGCATTTCAACTTGTTTAAAAATTCTTTCTGTGAGTAGAATACAATTACCGTTACAATCTCACGTGCTCATATTTCAGTTACAAAACAAAAATGTCATTTAGAGAACACACGCTGGTCATAACAGTTGTTATCTATATATATAAAAATCTTTGTGTGTATGTATGTATGTATGTATGTATGTATGTATGTATGTATGTATGTATGTATGTATGTATGTATGTATGTATGTATGTATGTATGTATGTATGTATGTATGTATGTATGTATGTATGTATGTATGTATGTATGTATGTATGTATGTATGTATGTATGTATGTATGTATGTATGTATGTATGTATGTATGTATGTATGTATGTATGTATGTATGTATGTATGTATGTATGTATGTATGTATGTATGTATGTATGTATGTATGTATGTATGTATGTATGTATGTATGTATGTATGTATGTATGTATGTATGTATGTATGTATGTATGTATGTATGTATGTATGTATGTATGTATGTATGTATGTATGTATGTATGTATGTATGTATGTATGTATGTATGTATGTATGTATGTATGTATGTATGTATGTATGTATGTATGTATGTATGTATGTATGTATGTATGTATGTATGTATGTATGTATGTATGTATGTATGTATGTATGTATGTATGTATGTATGTATGTATGTATGTATGTATGTATGTATGTATGTATGTATGTATGTATGTATGTATGTATGTATGTATGTATGTATGTATGTATGTATGTATGTATGTATGTATGTATGTATGTATGTATGTATGTATGTATGTATGTATGTATGTATGTATGTATGTATGTATGTATGTATGTATGTATGTATGTATGTATGTATGTATGTATGTATGTATGTATGTATGTATGTATGTATGTATGTATGTATGTATGTATGTATGTATGTATGTATGTATGTATGTATGTATGTATGTATGTATGTATGTATGTATGTATGTATGTATGTATGTATGTATGTATGTATGTATGTATGTATGTATGTATGTATGTATGTATGTATGTATGTATGTATGTATGTATGTATGTATGTATGTATGTATGTATGTATGTATGTATGTATGTATGTATGTATGTATGTATGTATGTATGTATGTATGTATGTATGTATGTATGTATGCATGCATGCATGCATGCATGCATGCATGTAATGTATGTATGTATGTATGTATGTATGTATGTATGTATGTATGTATGTATGTATGTATGTATGTATGTATGTATGTATGTATGTATGTATGTATGTATGTATGTATGTATGTATGTATGTATGTATGTATGTATGTATGTATGTATGTATGTATGTATGTATGTATGTATGTATGTATGTATGTATGTATGTATGTATGTATGTATGTATGTATGTATGTATGTCCGTCCTTCATGCGTTCGCGAACGGTCCAACCGATTGAGATGACATTTTCTACACGTTTTCCTTTCATTCCTGTGCAACCAACTGTGATAGATTTATCTATCAGCTATCAGCTATTACCTTCCTAAATTTAATTATTTGTAATTACATGACTGAACATAAAAAATATAAAAATATATGACAAAAAGGGATATAACTTTTAGTATAATTGTTATATCTTAAGTTACGTCCCCTGAGTCTAAATGAGTTGATTGACGATGAATTAAATGAGATGCTCCACATAGATAGATAGATAGATAGATAGATAGATAGATAGATAGATAGATACATAAATACATAGATAGATAGATAGATAGATAAATAGATAGATAGATAGATAGATAGATAGATAGATATATAGATAGATAGATAGATAGATAGATAGATAGATAGATAGATAGATAGATAGATAGATAGATACATAGATAGATAGAGCCTGGGCGAAGCCGGGCTGGGCAGCTAATATTTGGGCAGCTATATTCAAGGGGACTTAACATAAGAAAAGTTATTTCAAGGGTCATAACTTTTAATAACATCACTATTATTTTATGTATAGATTGTTGCATTGTTTTCACATATTTATAAAGTCTTTTCTATAGTTATTTACAGGCATATGAGTTATAATATATAGTGATATAATCTTTAAGGCATTTTCATAATAATTATCATAAAATTAATGCATCTATTTAAATAGTGAAAATTTTCTAACACATCTTTTTATGTTTTTAAAACCAGTGTTCATTAAAAATAATGGATTTTATTTTATTTCTGTACTTTTTTTCGGAGTGGAACTTTTGAAGTAATCGAAGCATTTGTTTTTTTCCGTTCGCTTGGCAGAGAGAAGGTCAGTACACAATTAAATGGGTATATTCTCGATTTTGTTTTTGTTTAAAAACAAAAGTTGGCCGCGTGTGTGTCAACATCACATTTTTCATTCAATGTTGTGGGTGTGCATACCTTATGCATACCTTACACGCAGCATGCCTGTTAAAATGCAGGTTGTTTTTGTTTTTTTTTGTCTAAAAAAAGAAGCCTATCCTTTGAAGTACCCAGCATTTACGTTTATTAGTTTCAGGTTGCCCTTTTTCTTTTGGCCATGTACCATATTTCAATATCCTCTATTATATATGTAGACAATATTTGTTTGTGTGTGTGTGCCCTTTATCAGATTCAGATGAAATGCAATAGTTAGTTAAAAATCTAATTTTCTACTTTAGTGAAAGAGAGCACATGGTGTCTGGAAGGACATTCTTAAGTTAATTTTGTGTGTGTTGTTCATACTTTATGCATACCTTACACGCAGCACGCCTGTTAAAATACTGTTAAAATGCGGGGTTTTTCCCCCCCAAAGATTTATAAACTCTTTGTCTATAGTTATTTACAGGCATATGAGTTATAATAAATAATGATACAATCTTTAAGGCATTTTCATAATTATCATAAAAGTAATGCATCTATTTAAATAGTGAAAATTTTCTAACACATCTTTTTATGTTTTTACAACCAGTGTTCATTACAAATAATGGATTTATTTTAGACCGCCAGGGGCTGGGCGAAGCCGGGCCGGGTCAGAGAGACAGACAGACAAGCAGACAGACAGACAGATAGATAGATCCCCGCCAGGTGCTGAGCGAAGGCGGGCCGGGTCAGACAGATAGATAGATAGATAGATAGATAGATAGATAGATAGATAGATAGATAGATAGATAGTGTAGCCAGTTGTCCCTAGGGGGAAAGTGGAGTCAACAGGCACACTGTTTAAAATCCTTTTCCTTATTGTGGGCCTCGACCAGACCTTTGTCTACATACCCCCTGTGAATCTTAGGTACCATGTCCCTCTCTTTCCTCTTCTTCTTCTTACCACTAAACAATACCCTTCATATTGTTTCAGAACATACCCACACAAGACTGTATTTTAACAAATGATAAAATAAAACATTTAATACAGAAATTGTCATGTGTGTGTGTGTGCACTGTTTGCGTGTGGAAATATGTAGTATTTTCTATGGTGTATGCGAGAATAGATTAGTGAGCTCAGTATCGTTCTTCATCATGTTAGGCCATGCCACATCACACCACAGTAAGTTCAGAACAGGTCTCACCGAATGTCGCCTCAATCCGGACAATGGTTGACTTCTTGGAGTTAATCATATATATAGTCTGGGTGACTGTTCTCCACTACTGAATATGGTATACCAACGTCCACAAGTTCAGAATCCCCGATGTATTTAATGTGTCTATAACTATCCTTACTGCTCGTAGAAAAACTAAGAAGTATATAACGGAAGTAGACTAATAGAGCTTTGCAGCCAACACGACCTCTATATAACAAACACATTCTATAAACATAAAGATTCACAAGTATACACCTGGTATAAATGGAACGATCTAGATACTAAAAGCCAAATTGATTTTATATTAACAAGAAATAACAGAAAGAGAAATATATTAGATGCAAGAGCAGTGCCCAATTTCAGTATAAATACAGATCATAAAGCAGTCGTTGCCACAATAAGAACCATTAGAAGAAGAAAACAAAGAGCAGGAAAATACATGCCATGCGAATCAGTAAACTTAAAAAACCTTAAAGACGAGGCAGTAAGGGAAAATTATGAGAAAGAACTAACTGAACTCTTTGTAAAATTACCTACGGAAAGAAAAACAGTGGAAGAAGAATGGGAGATGTTCAAATCAAGCATTTTAAATACTGCAAAAATAACATGCGGAACCACGAAAAAACGCAAAACACGGATAAAGAAAATAACAAGTTGGTGGAACGCAGAAGTAAAGAAAGCGGTAAAAGAAAAAAAGGAAAAATATAAAAAGTGGTTGAAGAGCAAACAGGAATGTGATTACAGAGAATACAGAATAGCGAGAAGACATGTGAGTAGAATAGTAAAGAGGGAAAAACAGAAAGACTGGGAAGAGTATGGAGAAACCCTAAATAAAAACTACAAGGAGGCAACCAGAAACTTCTACAAAAAGATAAGTGCAATGCGAACCAGAGGAGAACCCTTTGACCCAACTGAAATAATTAACAGCGAAAATGGAGAACCAATAAGTGAACAAAAACAGATCCTAATAAGATGGAAGCAGTATTTTGAACAACTTCTCAACATCCCATCAGATGTCACAGGAATTCAAGAGACCTACACAGATGTCACCGAGGAACTAGAACCAGACATACTAAAAGAAGAAATTATAGAAGCCATCAGATTAGCCCCAT
This sequence comes from Cepaea nemoralis, assembly GCA_014155875.1. Lineage (NCBI taxonomy): Eukaryota > Metazoa > Mollusca > Gastropoda > Stylommatophora > Helicidae > Cepaea > Cepaea nemoralis. The sequence goes on from JACEFZ010008207.1 coordinate 14,639, forward strand.
TGAACAAATCACCAGGACAGGATGAAATACCAAATGAACTAATTAAAGCAGCAAGGGAAGTAGGAACAGCTTGGCTACATAGACTATTCAACCATGTTTGGGTAGAACAACAGACACCACGAGACTGGGGAAACGCCATAATTATCCCAATTTGGAAAAACAAAGGCAGCAAAAGAGATTGCACACAATACAGAGGCATTTCACTGTTGAGTCATACTGGGAAAATATTTTGCAAAATTCTTGAAAAAAGATTACGAACTACTTTAGAACCCCAGCTAAGCGAAACGCAGCTTGGATTTAGGAAAAACAAAGGATGCACAGACGCCATTTTTGCTCTTAGACAACTTATAGAAAAATCAATTGAATTCAATGAAACACTCTACTTAGCCTTTGTTGACCAAGAAAAGGCATTCGATAGGGTAGATAGAAACAAGCTGTGGGAAATCCTTAAACAATATGGAGTGAGTACACATCTAACAAACCTATGTAGAAGTTTATACAACAACAGTGAATGCATAGTGAGAGCAACTGGAGGACACTCAGAACCCTTCACCATAAGATCTGGAGTACGACAAGGTTGTGTCCTGTCCCCTCTCTTGTTCATAACATATATAGACAACATATGTAAAGAAACCAGCCAAGCAGAGACAGCAAGAATACCGCATGACGAGAACACAGAAGAAGAACCATCTGCAAATCTAACCATTAGAGAACTCCTGTTTGCGGACGACCAAGCACTAATAGCAAAATCAGAAGCTGAATTACAAGACCACATGAATAGTCTAAACGAAATGTGTAGGGAACATAACATGAAAATTAGCACAAGCAAAACAGAGGTAATGACTATAACTAAAGAAGAACAAACAGCAACAATTCACCTAAACGAACATCCCTTGAAACAAGTAAAGAGCTTCAAGTACCTAGGAAGTATAATATCATCAAATGGCAGATCAGAAGACGAGATCGAAAATAGGTGCAATAAGGCAAATCAACTCATTGGACAAATGGCACCAATACTAAAGAACAAACATGTATCAATAACTACTAAGAAAGCACTTTACAACACAATCTTCCTACCAACTCTGTGCTACCAATGCCAAACCTGGACAATGACAGAAAAAGAGAAAAGAAAAATCACAACAACAGAAATGAGGTTCCTGAGAAGAATACTCAACGTATCAAGAAGAGATAAGATCAGAAATGAAGAAATCAGGACTAAAGTGGGGGTTAAAGCTGCTCTAGATTTTATTAGAAAGCAGCAAGTCAAATGGTTTGGCCATGCATGTAGGCTACCAGTCAACAGCATGCCACAACAAGCAATGATGTACAGACCAGATGGAAACAGAGGAAGAGGCCGACCACGTAAACGTTGGACGGAGGGAATAACAGAATCCATGGGAATGTCGATATACGAAGCCCATAACCGGGCACTCTCACGAAGTTTATACTTCACCTCGACACCGCAAGGTACAAGAGGAACATGATGAGATGAGATGAAATGAGATAACGATCCGGGAACCCAGGAATCTCGGCACCTCTCTTACACGACTCCCCAAAAAACAAACTGATGATGTCTGTTCGAGTAAGTTCCTCCTGTATGTTTGTACAAGTTTACTAAACAGGTTTCCTCACCATTATGCCTTCTCTATATAATAATGTTATTGTCCTGAGAAGTAATCACCATTATACCTTCTCTATATAATAATGTTATTGTTCTGAGAATTCATCACTGTTAATATGAATCCGCCTTTTCATTACCTCAGTCACTGCCAACCAGCCATTTTTATGTTAACCACTCTGGGCTTTTATGAGGCCATGATTGGTGGAACGGTGTCCCATTGCCGACACCATTTAACATAACTTCACTCAGGGTGACTGCTATTTTTCCTCCTCTCCCAGCTGTCCTTAATTTCTCCGGTACAGTAAAATATCACTCAGTGTGACTGGCATTGTACACACCTCGTAGTAATACTTTCTTTCTGTTAAACAGTTGAACCTGTAGAGAATAGAACATTCTGTGAGAGAAAAACCCTATTCCAATCCACTATATGTGATTGTAGGCCAAAGGCCACTTCAGACATGTATCCTAGTTAATCCAGAACTACCCTCTGGCATCAAGGCAGAGGCGTTCGTCACATTTGGGTGATAAGGGAAAGGAAAGACCAAACGGAAAAACACAGGAGCCCCAGTAGACCTCACTACCGGAATATCCCACCATTTACATTTCCCCTATTCCCCCAGCCATCCCATTACACTGGTCATACCCTGCCGAGTGAAATGATATATATAAGTCTACCTTTTTTTAAGCTAGGCATCAGCCAGCTGCGGCCGACGCTCCTAGATTATTTTCTCCCCACACTATCACTACGTTCCAGTCATAACTCTATTTATAAATAAACTACCTTATGCTAGTGTTCCCGTTCGGAGTCGGAATCCACAATTCATCACAGTTTCCAAAACACAGGAGACCCCGTAAATCTCTTCTCCATTAGAACTAGGAACACAAAAACACTCCCGTTATCTGTAGTTCATCCACAGACAGACTGAACGCAACTTTCGTTAACTTCTCCCAGTCAAATGTTGCACGAGTGACGTCACTCACGTGACCGGATTTCAATCAAGAAAGCCCCGCCTCTCCCTTCTCCATTCTCCTGAGATCTGAGAAAACAGACTGCCGCATTTCTTTGATGCCGGGCAAATTCACCTGCCGCCAATTGTCTTTGATTGGGGGACTTCTCAGGGAATCCCGGTCGTGTTTGAAACTGGGAACATATTTCCCGACATCAAATAGTTGTGGCGCCTAGCAACGGCGGTTTTTCAGGCCTTTCATCAATCTGGATCGAAACTCTTCAGTATTATGTGACAGACAGATAGATAGATAGATAGATAGATAGATAGATAGATACATACATACATACATACATACATACATACATACATACATACATACATACATACATACATACATACATACATACATACATACATACATACATACATACATACATACATACATAGATAGATCCCCGCCAGAGCCTGGGCGAAGCCGGGCCGGGCAGCTAGTATTAGATAATCAAAGGTCATTTAGAGAACACACGCTGGTCATAACAGTTGTTATATTAGATAAAGAAGGCAGCAGAAATACATCACCAAATACTTAATGGCCCCCTGGAGTACCTTCTTCTTATAGTCCATGTCGTGTGGCGTTAGTGATCAAATCTGTTTACAACCTTCTCCCTCCTGTGTGGCCAATCATTTCTGATACTGATGAACCTCCATGCCATGACGTGACATTGTCCAACATCTTCTCTTTTGTCGTGCATTTGCGAATTTGGACATTTTAACTGATTCAGTGCAGAAGGATAATATATCGCCACATGTGACTTCCCATTTTAACAGAAGGACGATATATCGCCACGCATGGGTCAACGTGTTATTTGTTTTGTTTCGTGGTATCTTCCACAATTTTAATAATCAGTGAACATAAATATATATTATTATAGTCTCTTCTTTTCGCGATGGTGACTGTTTAAAAGTTAGTGACATATGATTGTCAGGCCGTTACAATCAACCCCAGCATGTATGGGCTGTTTGTGATTGACTATCCGGCGCTGCGGTGAAGGGATTAGGGATCAATTCGCAATCCAGCATTCGTAACCGAGCTGCGGACGATTTGAAGGCAAGCCCCCTTGCGCTGGTTTTATACAAGTATGAGTGCCGGTCGTTCAGACAGCAATAGCAAACTACTGTATGTAAACTTGCCACGAAATTCTGTCATTTTCCTGTCGTTGTTCTAATTGTTTCCATCCTTCCATTCTTCTCATTCAGTTATTGAACCTTAATGTAGTCACCGTAGTGGCTTCGCCGTGATTATATCTTGTGTTGTGTGTATTTGTTTGTTGATGAAGCCTAGTCGATATAACGTCCCATGTTTTCCTTAATTGTATTCTTTAAAGCTGCATTACTTCGTGTTGTTTTATATGTGTGTGTGTGTGTGTGTGTGTGTGTGTGTGTGTGTGTGTGTTTTGTTTTTTGTATTGGTAACAATATTATAGCTGTTATAGAAGTTATCATGAGACACAATCATGGACACAATTTCTTTAAAGGTTGAAAAGGGAAATGATAATAATTACTTCTTGTTTTGAAAACTCCGAAGTCTGTTTATTTAAGTACATTATAAGCATATAACCAGCTGGGGGTCTGTGGGTACAATTATTATAGTAGCTATCAGACTACAACAAATAGTTGGAAATGTATTATATTTGTGAAATGAATGACATGTGATTCTCTTTGACACATAATATCCTATTGCAAAGTTTGTGTACAAGGCCAACAATATATCACATTTTGTTTCATATTTTAAATATCTGTCTTTTATTGGGAAATATTGTTTGACAAGTGTACGCAGTGTGCCTTATAACAGAATACGGTTACTGTTAAAATCTGACGCTCTAATATTCCATTTCAAGAAAAGGTGATTTGCAGATCACACGCTCTCAGACCAGTTGTTATATTAGATTATCAAGGCAGCAGAAATAAATCACTACACACTTAATGGCCTCCTAAAACACCGTCTTTTTATAGTCCATGCACTGTGACGTCAGTAATCATATCTGTTTACAACCTTCTCCCTCTTGTGAAGCCAATCATTTCAGATACTGTTGATCCTCCATTCCCTGGCGTGACATTGTCCATCATCGTCTCTCATGTCGAGTACGAAAATTAACGGTTACGGATCATTAAAATTGCGGAGAATACCACGAAACAAACCATAAACTCGCTGACCCTTGTTCGGCGACATATCGTAGTTTTGTTAAAATGGGAGTCACGTGTGACGATATAATATCATGTGGCAATGAATCAGTTAAAATTGGCAAATACACCACACAAGAGAAGATGCTGGAAATTGTCACATCATGCTCTGGAGGACAAATACACGACAAAAGAGACGATGCTGGACAATGTCACGTCATGGCATGGAGGAAAAATACACGACTAGAGAAGAGATGCTGGATAATGTCACTTCATGGCATGGGGGACAAATACATGACAAGAGAGAAGATGTTGGATAATGTCACTTCATGGCATGGGGGACAAATACATGACAAGAGAGAAGATGTTGGATAATGTCACTTCATGGCATGGGGGACAAATACATGACAAGAGAGAAGATGTTGGATAATGTCACTTCATGGCATGGGGGACAAATACATGACAAGAGAGAAGATGTTGGATAATGTCACTTCATGGCATGGGGGACAAATACACGACTAAAGCGAAGATGTTGGATAATGTCACGTCATGGCATGGAGGACAAATACACGACTAGAGAAGAGATGCTGGACAATGTCACGTCATGGCATGGAGGACAAATACACGACTAGAGAAGAGATGCTGGACAATGTCACGTCATGGCATGGAGGACAAATACACGACTAGAGAAGAGATGCTGGACAATCTCACGTCATGGCATGGGGGACAAATACACGACAAGAGAGAAGATGCTGGACAATGTCACGTCATGGCATGGAGGACAAATACATGACAAGAGAGAAGATGCTGGACATGTCGCGTCATGGCATGGAGGATCATCAGTACCAGAAATGATTGGCAACACAAGAGACAGATGGTTGTAAACAGATGTGATCACTAACGCCACACGGCATGGACTATAAGAATAAGGTGTTGTATATGGCTATTTAGTGTTCGGTGATGTATTCCTGCTGATTTGATATTCTCAGGTAACAATAGGTCTTACGTGTGTGTAACTTACAAGTTGGTTTATCTTGTAACGGAAATATTAGAAGGTTGGAACTCTGCTGTTATTGTATGCATTTACAAGGCGCAAATCATGCGCCTGTCAAAAACTAATACAAAATATTTTTAACTTTTCTTATAAAACATGAAATAAAATTTGATAGATTTTTTCCCTTGTACACAGACATTGGAGTAGCATATTATGTATCAAAGAGAACCACATGTCGTTTATTTCACAAATTTAAACAATTTTCAAATATATTTTGTCTTTTAGTAACGAATAGTTACCATTCATTATCATATCCTATGCTGATTATATAGTTATAATTACTTAAATAAACAGACTTCCGATTTTTCAAAACAAGAAGTTATTATTGTTGTATCCCTTTGTTGCCTATACGGACAATGTGTACATGATTGCCTCCCATGGAATATTCTATAACTGTTATAATATTGTAACTGATGAATTGAGCTAATGAATGAAACATCTTTCCAGAAAGTAAAACAAATTATGCGCAGAAATCATAGATACAAATTAATGATAACCGTATAGAATATACAACAACAACAACAACAACAGAAATGAGGTTTCTGAGAAGAATACTCAACGTATCAAGAAGAGATAAGATCAGAAATGAAGAAATCAGGACTAAAGTAGGGGTTAAAGCTGCTCTAGATTTTATTAGAAAGCAGCAAGTCAAATGGTTTGGCCATGCAAGTAGGCTACCAGTCAACAGCATGCCACAACAAGCAATGATGTACAGACCAGATGGAAACAGAGGAAGAGGCCGACCACGTAAACGTTGGACTGAGGGAATAACAGAATCCATGGGAATGTCGATATACGAAGCCCATAACCGGGCACTCTCACGAAGTTTATACTTCGCCTCGACACCGCAAGGTACAAGAGGAACATGATGAGATGAGATGAGATGAGTATAGAATATAACAGATTCAATGCCAAATAAATTGGACGAAACAAATATCGAAGACGGAAAATGGGAAGTAGGGGTGTTTCACAGTTATGATTAACAGTTGTTAATATGGTAGCAGACATGTTGTATTATATATCAAATTAAAGGGAGTTGCAGTAGGAAAACTGGTGTATATAAGCCCAAGGCAGATACGATAAGTCGCTTAAGACGACTAATCATCCCATGGCTCTCAATCAGTTAAAGAAACGAGAAGAACAGCTAACACATTTATTACAGTATATTTCAGGGTGTTGTGACTGTATATTCCAGGGTGTTGTTACTGTACATTTTAGGGTGCTGTTACTGTATATTTCAGGGTGTTGTGACTGTATATTCCAGCGTGTTGTTACTGTAGGTGCAGGATGTTGTTATTGTATATTCTAGGGTGTTGTTACTTTAAATTTCAGAGTGTTGTGACGGTATATTTCAGGGTGATGTGATGGTATATTTCAGGGTGTTGATACTGTATATTTCAGGGTGTTGTTACTGTATATTTTTGTGTGTTGTTACTGTATATTTCAGAGCGTTGTGTCTGTATATTTCAGGGTGTTGTTACTGTATATTTCAGGGTGTTGTGACTGCATATTTCAAGGTGTTGTAACTGCATATTTCAGGAGGTTCCTACTGTATATTTCAGGATATTGTTACTGTATATTACTGGGTGTTGTGACTGTATATTTCATTGTGTTGCTACTGTACATTTCAGGCTTTTGTTACTGTATATTTCAGGGTGTTGTTACTGTATATTTTGCAATGTTGTGTCTGTATATTTCAGGGTGTTGTTACTCTATATGTTAGGGTGTGTTTACTGTATATTTCAGGGCGTTGTTACTGTTTATTTCAGGGCGTTGTTACTGTATATTTCAATGTGTTGTGACTGTATATTTCAGAGCGTTGTGTCTGTATATTTCATGGCGGGATATAGTGATTGATGCAAGGTCCTAATTGGAGTTTTGTCTGATGATAGTTGTTTTCTACAAGTAAACAGTGAATGGGTGATCCGTGACCCATCTAAGGTAATGTAGACATGAGATCCCAAGCCCGTGCTGTCCTGTGTGAATGTAAAGTACAGTGGGGATCCACGTGGAGTGTGAAGGTAAGGGTGGCGTTATGTAATATCTGAACAAAGGTGTTGTGTAGAGATTAGAGCAGGATTCCCTATTGTAAGATATAAAAAAAGCATATAATGACCAATAAAAAGATGTTAATTGCAGCGAGAAAATGTGTTGAAATGTTATATAGAACTAATACTGTTATATGGATATGAAGCATGGACACTAAGCAGACAAAATGTGAAACATCTAATGGCAGTGGAATAGTGGTTTCATAGGAAAACAGATAGAAACGCCAAAGAGAATGTCCTTAAAGAAGCAATTGACAACTGTAAATTGATCTGAGAAGTTAGACGTAGACAGTCACGATATTTGGACACATTCTGAGGATAAATAAACTGGGAAACTTGGTGACATTTGGAGAATTATTGGGAAAAGAGCAAATGGAAAGCAGATAGAAAAACAGTTGGTTGGCTTGGCAACAAGGGATAAGCCAGACAAGAACACAGAGCTGATTCACGACTCTGGTTATGAAGCCAGATGGCTAACAATGACCTACGCTTCTGCCTTCCTGTTTGAATGTAATAACTGATTTACTGACCTACTTACTTTGGGACTGGAAGATAAACAAGAATACAGTCATGTGACCTGGTGTGCATACACACACATAGTATTGTTTGGCGCTCACAGAAAGAGAAAAATGAAGTGGAGACTAGAGGACGCACAGACAACATAGAATGTGAAAGCTATAGTTACCGTCCAGGATTCGAACCTGTCACCTCCAAATGACGACAGCGCCTCGCCGCAGGAACAAGTGTACTTCGACGCATGACCAACTAGACACTCCAAAAAAGTGTCTTCATTAGTCATGTCTATCATACACATGAATCTGCAACTATGGAATACGGACATAATTCGTATCAAACCATTGAGATAGCACCATAGGTCTCATAATTTAATATTAAACCAGCACAGGTCAAATAACAAACACACAAACACAATCGGAACATAATGTTGTGTCGAGTATATTAACAAACATTTAAAGAAGAGAAATGATTGGTCAGTTCTAATGCTGTACATGTATTATACATAAAATCAGTTGGGGAACTCTTTGAGGTCTCTGAGGCAGTTACATAAATAAACACACATAGTATTGTTTGGCGCTCACAGATGGAGAAGAAAGAAGTAGAGACTAGAGGAAGCAACAGATAACATAAAATGTGAAATCAACAGTTACCGACCGGAATTCTAACCTGTCACCTCCACATGACGGCAGCGCCTCGCCGCAGGAACAAGTGTACTTGGACCTTGCCATTACATGACACCAACCACGTTTAGGCTCACGGACTGGAATTTTTAAAATGGACCTGGATTCGTGGGTCGACCCAGGCTAGAATGGGTACCAGGATATGTAGAGGGAAGTAAATGCGACCGGAGCGATACTGACTACACCACACACCAATTGGTATTTACAATGTTTGCCCAGTGCGCATTGAGACGTGTCAATGGATCGTTTACATGACTTTACTGAAACTGAGTGGATGTTTTACTTGACTTTATTTGTGGTTGAGTTGATCTTTTACTTGACTTTATATGAGGTTGAGTTGTTCTGTTAATGACTTTATTTGAGACTGAGTTGATCATTTACTTGACTGTATTTCAGACGGATTTGATCTTTTACTTGAATTTATTTGAGACTTATATGTCTATCCGTTATTCTATCCAATTGTCTCAGTGTATATACATATATATATATATATATATATATATATATATATATATATATATATATATATATATATATATATATATATATATATATATATATATATATATATATATATATATATATATATATATATATATATGGAGGGCAACTATCAGAAATGGAATAAAGAATGCCTTGAACAGAATCACCCACTGTTTATTGCCTTCATCGACCTCACAAAGGCATTTGATTTTGTCAGTCGTGAGGGTCTGTTCAAGGCACTAAAGAAGATTGGCTGCCCACCAACTCTTCTGTCCGTTGTGGAATCGTTCCACACATGCATGAAGGGTATAATCAAGTTTGATGAATGCAACTTCTGAAGAATTTGAAATCAAGAGTGGAGTTAAGCAAGGTTGTGTACTAGCTCCCACCCTCTTTGGAATATACTTTTCACTTCTACTGAAATATGCCTTTCTTGATCAGGATGGTGGTATATACATTCACACACGCTCATATGGCGGCCTCTACAATGCTCAGAGTGTGAAGGCCAAGACCAAAATTAGGAGGGTACTGATCAGAGAGTTGCTTTTTGCAGATGTTGCTGCAGTTACGACCCACTCTGAGGAAGAATTGCAATGTCTGCTATCTGTATTCTCCAATGCTTGTTCTGAATTTGGTTTAACAATTAGCAAAAAGAAGACACAGATTATGTCACAAGGTGCACATGGGGTACCATCAATCTTTATTGACGACGCCGAAGTAGAGATGGTAGACCATTTTACATATCTCGGATGATCAGTGGTAAATAGCAAATTATCCCTAGATCAGGAAATCAACATCCGGATTGGTAAGGCAGCAACAACAATGAACA
>JACEFZ010008207.1:30000-40000 GCA_014155875.1 Cepaea nemoralis
ATATATGTAAAATGTAAGCTCATAAAGTTTATATAAATCGTCAATTCTTTGTGAGGATGACACTATAGTCTGCTACTTTTCAAATAAAACATAAACACCGGAAATACACAGGTGGTGTATTAAGTTGTAGATAACACAATGTTCTTCCGTCTGGATGTTACACAAAGGAACGAAGAATACAGTTCGTAAGCACAGCTGCTGGATTAACTCTTTCTTTCACAATATGGAATAACTGCTGTTCTGTCGAAACCAGCTGTCACAGTCTTTCTCGCACTGGTTAAAATACGTCGGAACTCTCTGCGTGGCAGGTACTACGGATATTTGCAAAGTTCAAGTGAAGTAAGTCTTGAAATCACGAAGCACTGTTTGTTACAATGTTTATATATAATTAAAATAATGTTACCTTTCGAACACATACAACACAAGTATTCATCACACGTATTACTATAATTATAATATATATATATATATATATATATATATATATATATATATATATATATATATATATATATATATATATATAATTACTAGAATAATAAGACAACACTTTTGTAAATGCAGGTCTTAGGCATTTGCTGTTTACAATTATGTTAGTAGGATAGTGAAACACTCCGTGAATATTGCAAAATGTTGGTACAAACTGTCTGTAATCGTTTAACAGACCTAGGACATTTTTACATTCCTTGTCGTATGAAGCGACACTTTAAGAATTCTTGACATAATGTTATCGTCAGTCATGACAAAACCATTATAAATTTTATAATCCAAAAATTAAATTTCTTAGTAGGCAATGTCAACTTTCTTTGGTTTGACTGTCAGTTCATGCTGTCTGATGTGGTCAAATGTCTGTTCTAATGTTGTCACATGGTCTGTCATAGTCTTTGTATGTACACATATGTCAGAATAATGTGATGGTGTCCGTTTGTCTTGGATGGTTGGAGGAACTGCTGCTGTCGTCTTGTAAAAGTTGTCTGCAGCTGTCAGTCAATGTCTGAGTCAGATTAGGGTTTATTTTGCTGTCGTGCAGATTGTTTGTCGTGTCAAGTGATGGGGGTCGGTATTTCGTCGGTGTCGTCATCGTCTGTGTGGTCTACTATCGTTGTGCTTGTTGCTGTCTCGTCTAGGTCTTCGTCTCTGTTGTAGTACGGTTTTAACATGTTGATGTGAAATATTTTATGTTTGTCTTTCACTGCTATCTCATAGTCAACAGCCGAGATTTGTCTCAGTACTTTATACGGTCCTTGCCATGAGTCTGTCAAAAGATGTCTGTCGCTTGGCAGAAGAAGTAATACGTCCTGTTCAGGTGTCAGTGTTATTGTCCTATTTCCTCTGTTGGCATACTGTCTGTAAATAGCACCAGATTGTTTCAGTTCTTCTTTAGCTAACACACAAGATTTCATTATTCTATTACGCAATGATGTTACATGTTCATATGATGATACTGATTTATGAATAGTTATACTTTCAGTTAACATAGAAAGGTACATAGATAATGGGCCGCGTGGTTTAGCTCCATATACAAGTTCAAATGGTGAGAAACCTGTACTGGAATGAGGTACTTCGCGATATGCAAATAGTATGGCAGGTAAATAAGTATCCCAGTCGTCAGGGTGTTCCTGGGTAACTTTTGATGACATATGCTTGAGATCCCCATTCATTTTTTCTATAATTCCCGTCGAATGAGGGTAGTATGGGCTGTTAAAGCACTGCTTTACCCATAACATTTTAGTAAAGGCTTGAGTGGCTGCAGCTATGAACTGACTCCCACGATCTGAGAGAATGGTATCAGGAAACCCTACTCTAGAAAAAATATGGAAGAAAACTTCCATAACATCCTTGGCAGTTATGTTCTTAAGTGCAATTGCCTCAGGGCATCTACTGCAGAGGCCAATTATCGTTATTATGAACTTATTTCCTCTTGATGTTACGTGGTTAAGAGGACCTACAATATCAGAGATCTTTTCAAAAGGTCTATTTGCTAGATCTGTTATTTGTAGTTCAGCTTGCGGGTGTTTACCCTTTTTAACAAGATTCTGGCAGATGTCACAAGTTCTGAAATATTGCTTGGTATCACTGCAGAATTTGGGCCAGTAGAACTGATTAAGTAATCTCGATCTAGTTTTTGAATAAGCCATATGCCCTGCAAAGGGTATGTCATGTGCTAGATGTAATGCTTGCTTGCAGTGTTCGGTTGGTAACACCGTTTGCTCTGTGGTGCTGGTACCTTTGGTGTAGTACCGTGTAAGGATACCACCTTTCATTGCACAATGCAATCTAGCATTCTTTGTAAGTCTTGGCTTGTGGCCTATAAGATTAAAATACTTGTGCACAGAAAAATCGGCCTTTTGGGCTGTTATGAAGTTCTCCCTCATGGTTTTAGGAGGTAATATCACTGGGCTTAACAATTCCAACGCCTCAGTCTGATCAATGTGATCTTGCACTTTGGCAGCAGATCTAGTTACTGCATTTGTAATTTCAATAACATGACATGGTAATTTTTCATTCATATCCATACATTCATGTGATGACATTAATGAATTGGCAAACATACATTCATGTACAGGTGATAATACATTTTCAACAGCATGTTCAGTTGAAGATGATACTGCATTATCAACAATACATTGGACAGACGATGTTATACTGTCATGTGGCATGTCATTTACCTCAGGAAGGTCACCAACGATTATGTCGCAACATGGGTTGGATAATGCTGCGCATTTAACCTTTCCTGTGAGAAATGGGGTGTCAATATATGCCCATGCAAGTGGGTATTTCTCGATGTTACCTGAGAAAGTTCTGCATGTAACATGATTTCCAGTATAATTTGAAGGTAAAATAAAGTCTCTCTTTAAACCAATAATAGTACATCCACTATCACGTAAAACGGTGGCAGATTTGCCATTTACAAATCCGTGGTGGATGTTAAGTTTACCTCTGGAGTTTATTACCAAATTGGCTTCTTCATTGGCAATAGGTATTGCATGGCAGCATGTTAATAGGTCATCTTCATGAAAACGATCACAGATGGTACATTTGTTAAGACTAAATACATCAATGGCCTGTGCTGAATTAACAGGATGATTTTCACATATTTCTTCATCTGAGGAAGAGCTATCAAACATGGCTGCATTAGCCTTTCTTGTCATTTGTTTGCCTTTACAAGCATAACGCCAGTGGCCATACGCTTTGCAAAGGAAGCATTTGGTTAGTCGTTTGTAGCTCTTTCTCTCCTTATCTTGCTTATCTATATAGTTTTTCAAGTATATAAGGCACCCAGGGTGTTTGTTACACATATCACTTTCGTTATGTGGAAGATGACAATATCTGCATTGGTAATATTTCTCAGCAGATTGTTTAAAGGCTTTCTTGTTACTATAGGGACCTGACTTCGTTCTGTCATAGGTAGCGGCTGCTACAAAGTCTGTGTCAGTCAATCCACTAGTAAAACAATGTTTGTTGGCTGTGAAATAAGCCGAACCTCGTTTCTCTATATGTTGCACACTCTCGCACTCACATTCTTTCAGAAACTTATAAAATGGTGGTGGTAAAGATGAGATAATCTTATCTATAAGAATGAGATCTTTCAATTTATCAAAGCTGTTTACTTTGGCTGCTGAAAGCCATTTGCTAAATACATCCTGTACTCCTGAGATGTAGTCAGAGAAAGTTTGCGTTGGTTTAGGAGCTAATTTGTTAAACTGTTCTCTGTAGCCTGCTTCATCTAACAGGAAATGTGACATGATGTTGGATTTAATATATTGGTAATCTTTCCTAAGATCTTTAGGAATGGTCTCTATCACTTTCAGAGGTTTCCCAGAAAGACTTCTCATATATATAATATTCGGTTCAGTCTCTGGGATCTGATAATGCTCCATTATCGTTTCAAAGTACTGGGTAAATGCTGCAATGCAGTCACCAGTGGTGAAATGTTTGACGATCCCTTGGTACTTTTTGTACTGATTCTCTTTTTCTAGTCTTTCTGTCTTTCGCGAATCTTTCTCTGCTGATGTATCAGCTTCCAACTGTTTAATTTTCAGTTGCATTTCAAGTTCTTCCCTCTTCGTTCTTGCATTCATTTCAAGTTCTTCCTTCTTCTTTATTGCATTAATTTCAAGCTCTTTCCTCTTGCTTTGGGCAGAGATCTCAGCTTTTCTTAATTCTGCATCTGTTTCTGCCTGTTTAGTTTTGGCATCTAATTCTGCCTTTTTCAAATCTCTTTCAGCCGCTCTGTCTTCACGCTCTCCAGCTTTCTCTTTGCAAGGCAATATACTCTGCATACTTTGCCTTACTCCATTTTGTCAACTCATCACCAGTTGACTTTAATTTCAAACCAGATTCGATGAAATCATTCAATGTAGACATGATGAAATATTTCACCTACAATGAATGTATACAAAAAGTTAATTAAGGTGTTAGTAAATAATTTGTACAGGATTTATCGAATACAGCTTGTGCCTAAGCCTACACACAAAAGTATATGTGACAAAAGATAATACTTAAGTGACTTTGGAGCTCTGGAGAACGATGGAGAACTGAACCAGATAATGGCTGCATGAACGTTACTACCCGGAAAATTGACTTCACTTCTTAATGGTTTCGGATGACACAAAAACCTGTTGCTTTTCGGAGAAGAAAATATTAGGACATGTATGTTTATGTGGTGTATGCGTTGTCAACTAAGTTTTGTAGGTTTGTGTGCTGTAAAGTATGTCTGTTAGTCGTAATTTCGTCCGTTCAACACATTCAACAACTTGCTTTCCATGTTGCTTTCTTTCAAAACCTTTCCGCTTACACACACGTTCAATCCTATTTTACAACTAATTCCAAGATGGATGATACACGTTTACACTTATGGTTCAAATAATCCACGAAGCACGATGCACCCACGTTCACACTTGTCAGAGTCTTGCATTCAGTAATAACACAGGCTCGTAATCAACAACACGTCAGATACAAAACACGGTCACAGAATGACTTGACGTGACGCACTACACTTACAATGCAAACACTTTATTCACACACTCACTCATCACAACAATTATATGCATCGTACAATTACAATGACGATGCAATAATACATTCAATAGATATATCAATACAATATACACAACTCACAGGCGCACAGTCTTCTATCTTCTCACAGGCGTTCTCTCTATTGCGTTCATACACCCAAGTATACGAGCACCATTCATTCCCGTCTGTCTCGTCCAACACTCCCACACCGTCTGGCCGCTAACCTACTGTGAGTGTCGCTAGTCGGGGTTGCGTCCCTGCGTGGACTGCATGATCCACGCATTCACCGACTGGCTATTCCTGCCACAGTGTGGTTAGTGTCGCTCACAGGTGGGCCTCTGGCCATACTCGCCAGGCGTCGTTAACGACGACGCGGTAGAACTAATTGGGAGATTATGACAACATTCACCAAAGGAATACGTTGTTATGATTACATTCACCAAAGGAATACATTGTTATGATTACACTCTCCAAAGGAATACGTTGTTTTGATTACATTCATCAAAGGAATACGTTGTTATGATTACACTCTCCAAAGGAATACGTTATTATGATTACATTAAACAAAGGAATACGTTGGTATGATTACATTCACCAAAGGAATACGTTGTTATGAATACATTCACCAAAGGTTTACGTTGTTTTAAACGCCTGAAATAATAAAAGGAGTGCATCACGTGTGTCTGTTGTCACTAAGTATTATTCTCACTGACTAGACTGAGTCATGAAGACAACAATAACTACAGAAACAGAATTCAATGGACTCCGACATAGCATCTTGATGGCGATAACTTGACAGACCACATTGTCTTCCTGTCGCACACACGAGACCAGGTGTAAAATATGTTACTCACACTAGACAGGGGGTTGTGACAATGAGATCTAAATGTAACCAGGGAATGACACGGAAAATAAGACCAGCAAATGATAACCCGGTACCTGACTTCAATGGGTGGGATAACATACACGGTGCCATGGATTATCTCTGTGGAGTCCCCAGATTTCCGCATCTCTGTAAGGGCGTTAATAATATCGGCACGATCAATATTTTGGCGTTTTGCAATGGATGCAGTGCCAGCAAGTGTATTAGCTCGTTTATTTTCCTCAATTCCCGCATGTACCTGGGCAAAGATGAAGACTACTGAACAAATAGCAGGCATGGACATCCAAAGTCTGAGTACAGAAGATCATCTTTGTGACAAAGTATCGATTAGAATCATGTAGGATACATAATTATATTATAATTATAAATAATACATACAACCACACGAAATGCTGATCATTGCCTCATGTGAACTCGAGAAGAAAACAATAGCTTCGACAAGTCCAAAACACAAGATCACCGACAACAGGCTTCACTTGAGTATGCAGTCAATTGTCGAAGAGGACGGATTCCGACAAAACACCGTCGGCTCGTACACGCAATATGGCATAAGGCAGCCGCCGGAAATTCGACAGCTAGCCGTCCAACATTGTTTGAATCTGCACTTCCCAACACAGCCACCGTGGATATCTATCACACACACACACACACACACACACACACACACACACACACACACACACACACACACACACACACACACACACACACACACACACACACACACACACACACACACACACACACACACACACACACACACACACACACACACACACACACACACACACACACACACACACACACACACACACACACACACACACACACACACACACACACACACACACACACACACACACACACACACACACACACACACACACACACACACCACACACACACACACACACACACACACACACACACACACACACACACACACACACACACACACACACACACACACACACACACACACACACACACACACACACACACACACACACAC
Organism: Cepaea nemoralis; assembly: GCA_014155875.1. Lineage (NCBI taxonomy): Eukaryota > Metazoa > Mollusca > Gastropoda > Stylommatophora > Helicidae > Cepaea > Cepaea nemoralis. Next base: position 36,915 of record JACEFZ010008207.1, read on the forward strand.
ACACACACACACACACACACACACACACACACACACACACACACACACACACACACACACACACACACACACACACACACACACACACACACACACACACACACACACACACACACACACACACACACACACCACACACACACACACACACACACACACACACACACACACACACACACACCACACACACACACACACACACACACACACACACACACACACACACACACACACACCACACACACACACACACACACACACACACACACACACACACACACACACACACACACACACACACACACACACACACACACACACACACACACACACACACACACACACACACACACACACACACACACACACACACACACACACACACACACACACACACACACACACACACACACACACACACACACACACACACACACACACACACACACACACACACACACACACACACCACACACACACACACACACACACACACACACACACACACACACACACACACACACACACACACACACACACACACACACACACACACACACACACACACACACACACACACACACACACACACACACACACACACACACACACACACACACACACACACACACACACACACACACACACACACACACACACACACACACACACACACACACACACACACACACACACACACACACACACACACACACACACACACACACACACACACACACACACACACACACACACACACACACACACACACACACACACACACACACACACACACACACACACACACACACACACACACACCACACACACACACACACACACACACACACACACACACACACACACACACACACACACACACACACACACACACACACACACACACACACACACACACCACACACACACACACACACACACACACACACACACACACACACACACACACACACACACACACACACACACACACACACACACACACACACACACACACACACACACACACACACACACACACACACACACACACACACACACACACACACACACACACACACACACACACACACACACACACACACACACACACACACACACACACACACACACACACACACACACACACACACACACACACACACACACACACACACACACACACACACACACACACACACACACACACACACACACACACACACACACACACACACACACACACACACACACACACACACACACACACACACACACACACACACACACACACACACACACACACACACACACACACACACACACACACACACACACACACACACACACACACACACACACACACACACACACACACACACACACACACACACACACACACACACACACACACACACACACACACACACACCACACACACACACACACACACACACACACACACACACACACACACACACACACACACACACACACACACACACACACACACACACACACACACACACACACACACACACACACACACACACACACACACACACACACACACACACACCACACACACACACACACACACACACACACACACACACACACACACACACACACACACACACACCACACACACACACACACACACACACACACACACACCACACACACACACACACACACACACACACACACACACACACACACACACACACACACACACACACACACACACACACACACACACACACACACACACACACACACACACACACACACACACACACACACACACACACACACACACACACACACACACACACACACACACACACACACACACACACACACACACACACACACACACACACACACACACACACACACACACACACACACACACACACACACACACACACACACACACCACACACACACACACACACACACACACACACACACACACACACACACACACACACACACACACACACACACACACACACACACACACACACACACACACACACACACACACACACACACACACACACACACCACACACACACACACACACACACACACACACACACACACACACACCACACACACACACACACACACACACACACACACACACACACACACACACACACACACACACACACACACACACACACACACACACACACACACACACACACACACACACACACACACACACACCACACACACACACACACACACACACACACACACACACACACACACACACACACACACACACACACACACACACACACACACACACACACACACACACACACACACACACACACACACACACACACACACACACACACACACACACACACACACACACACACACACACACACACACACACACACACACACACACACACACACACACACACACACACACACACACACACACACACACACACACACACACACACACACACACACACACACACACACACACACACACACACACACACACACACACACACCACACACACACACACACACACACACACACACACACACACACACACACACACACACACACACACACACACACACACACACACACACACACACACACACACACACACACACACACACACACACACACACACACACACACACACACACACACACACACACACACACACACACACACACACACACACACACACACACACACACACACACACACACACACACACACACACACACACACACACACACACACACACACACACACACACACACACACACACACACACACACACACACACACACACACACACACACACACACACACACCCACACACACACACACACACACACACACACACACACACACACACCACACACACACACACACACACACACACACACACACACACACACACACACACACACACACACACACACACACACACACACCACACACACACACACACACACACACACACACACACACACACACACACACACACACACACCACACACACACACACACACACACCACACACACACACACA
>JACEFZ010008207.1:42500-45000 GCA_014155875.1 Cepaea nemoralis
AGCAACATTTTAATTGGGGGTAAACATGCAAGCTGTTCACACATGTGCGGCTTTGTATTTCTTTGTTTGTTTTAATAAATAATTTAGTATTCTCCCACTGTAACTATACACTGTGTCATAATTTTCTTTGCGCATTTCCCTTATTCACGTAGGAATCTGCTTCTCATGGCTCCTAAATGCTAGTTAGTTAGTCGGTAAGTCCAACTTCACGGCAACGAGTCATCCCCATTAGGCTCCGTTCCTGTGCCAGTTAATATCACACAAAATGCTCCTCACTGCCCTGTGTGAACAATGGAATAGACAGGAGTATCGGCAAACCAACAGCCCGCACAGGTACACTGTGCATAATGCCGCCACCAGAATGCCAACACAAAATCCTCCACGAGAAATACAGTTCATTGTCGATTTAAACGGCAGTCACCAGAAAGACTTCATTGGCCTGGGTTTTATCCCATATGGCTCGGCCTCTTTACGCAGAGCGATCCGCCGAAAGTGCCGCCCAAAGCACGAACTCCGTAGCTCCAGCGATGACTTCCAGGTGTCTCCTGACAAATGCACTCGTGAACCGAAAAAGCAAACCAGTCAATCCAGCAACAGCCGGCTGCCATCGTTCCGAAAATGCAGTTCACGCTTCAAACTGCGAACAGATGTAAAAGCATTCCACGCGAAATTCACAGCTCACAGTGTCACACCACGCACTCACTCAGTAGCAGGGCGACGGAACCATAGCCTCCTTAGTCGCCTCTTACGACGTGCATGGTAGGCAACAGTGTTACTATTCTTTGCCACCCCGTATGGGCCCCGGAAACACACTGGCAGGCTCCTAAATGTGGTTGCTCGCAAATGATATTTCTACCTCCCTTGTACTTTCTAAACGTGAAGCCTACTGTCCTTATAATTTTCCACAAAGTTGTTTTGGATAGCTTTATGTCATTGTTCTTTCTCAACCAAACCCTAAGTTTTCTTACAGTCACCGTTTCTTTGGTATCCAACACTTTTACAATAGCTCGCCTTATGTCATGCTTGTCAAAGCTGTCTACAGTTGCATTTCTACCTGTCGTTTGCTTATTTAGTGGTGGTTTCATTCCAGAAAAAATTCGCATCCATCGACGAAATGACCTTGTATTCAAACCCAACGCATGCACTGTTCTTCTCTCGGGATTTGTAATAGTATGAAACAGTTTCCTGCGGTCAGTTTCATGACAACAATATGTCTACAATTTTATAGCGATGCTTTGAAGTGTACAAAATTTCACATTTAATCCCATTCAACAATATTCACACATTCAGATGTTAGTGATACATGGTAAGACTTATAAAATAATCACATTTGATGAAATCACCCACATTATTGATGACACCTCTGAACACCCCCGTTCCACTTGCGAGACGTGCTTGCCATAAGGTCATTCTGGTGCTGCATGATAAAAAATGTGACAACTTCTGGACATAAACTCGACATACATGAGATTTTATATATGTCTTTAGACTTGACATTCATATTGCTGCTTGCTCTGATACCAGTGTCATGCGGTGCACACGAACAACAAAGATGGGAAAGTTATAAACAGCAATAAGTGCGGCGCGGACAGTGAACGCACACGGGTAAACGTGGAAACAATAGGTCAGAGAGAAACAGACGGAGGACAACAGACATGAAGGAAGCACGGCACGGATATATCATCATGGCACGATCTTGAGAAGCGAACTGAGAAAACGATTTAACATGACGGAAGAATCGAAGATATATTGAGAACTGAAAGCGATTAGGCACGGAACACAGATCAAAAGCAGAAGGATGAAATAGGATTCGATGGGCCGGTATCCAAGTCGAATGATCACAGAAAGGTCACACAACAAATAATACCCAATGTTCGGTGCTGTGAGTAAATTAGTTAATAATGTTTATGTGAAGGTGGAACTCTGTAGATATATGGGATAGGGCACACGACATGCTTGAATTTAATGTTGTGCTGATTAATGAGGGACTGGAAAAGAGATACAATGTAATGCGAGATAGAGAGTTCATGTGGAGTTCTCTGCATATTGTATAAAGTACAGTTGTGACCTCTAGTATTAATACAGACTCGAAATGTGGCCTACTTCAACTACTTGTCGGCGTTGTTCATGACCATTTTACAAGTTCTGCTGTTCAATTCACATTGTTTATTGGGAAAATTCAACTAGATAACAATGAGCCAAACCCTGCCACTGAAGGAAGGTTAACTACTTACTTTGGAAAGAATGATACACGAATGTAACAGTTGTGTTCAGTCAATGTTTCCACCCGCTGACAATTAATTGTATTCGTGCACGATCTATTATCTTTCATCGCGAGTGACAGAACCATGTTGGCTTTATCAGCTCAAATGATCAGTTTGTATGCATACATTTATGATGGAGTGTTTGAACATTGGATGACGGGATGTATGGACATTGGATGATGGGATATGTGGACATTGTATGATGGGATGTGTGGACATTGGATGATGGGATGTGT
>JACEFZ010008207.1:50000-61569 GCA_014155875.1 Cepaea nemoralis
TAAAGGTGGACGGCGTGTTACAGACATCAATATACAATTGTTATACACTTGTTGAGGTAAAGGTGGACGGCGTGTTACAGACATCAGTATACAATTGTTATACACTTGTTGAGGTAAAGGTGGACGGCGTGTTACAGACATCAGTATACAATTGTTATACACTTGTTGAGGTCAAGGTGGACGGCGTGGTAGAGACATCAGTATACAATTGTTATACACTTGTTGAGGTAACGGTGGACGGCGTGGTAGAGACATCAGTATACAATTGTTATACACTTGTTGAGGTAAAGGTGGACGGCGTGTTACAGACATCAGCATGCAATTGTTATACACTTGTTGAGGTCAAGGTGGACGGCGTGTTACAGACATCAGTATAGAATTGTTATACACTTGTTGAGGTAAAGGTGGACGGCGTGTTACAGACATCAGTATACAATTGTTATACACTTGTTGAGGTAACGGTGGACGGCGTGTTACAGACATCAGTATACAATTGTTATACACTTGTTGAGGTCAAGGTGGACGGCGTGTTACAGACATCAGTATAGAATTGTTATACAATTGTTGAGGTCAAGGTGGACGGCGTGTTACTGTCAACAACTTAACTGACAGGTTTCATCGGGTACTTCTCACACACTCGTACAAGACAACTTGCAAGTCGTGTGGGAGGCAAAATGCATGGTCCATTTTATTGCCGTTGGCTCGCTTACAAGCGGTAAACAGTCGCTAATGCAATACACAATATATAGCCACAGAATTATCTAACACAAACTGCTAACCCTATGCTAACTCTATCTACGAGTGAACCCAAAACTCCTAACGTTATTCTAAACGATGTGAACGCCCCAAGTCCAGTCTCCCGTCTGCCGGACATCTCTCCCGTGGTTACACACCCCGCGGGGGTGACCTTCTCCTTCGTGCGTGTTACCTCACATCGCACGCTGCTGGCAAAACGTGGCCTGTTGAGTGTCTACTCAACTGTGCTCTGGCTTCATGAGGTGCGGTGGTATCGTGATTAGAGTGCTAACTCTCTGAACACCGCCTGCGTGTATTCTGAGGGAGTGGCTAACCTTCCACGATTCCCTCATCTCCCCTACTCTTGCCTCGGGCACCGTATCTCCTCCTGGTCCCTCCAGGCTTGACCGCTCTCCCTGGCGTAGGGGATGCGGTTGAGTCTTTGACACACACCCGCCCCCCTTGTGTTGCGTCATCAACTTTCACTTATTGGTTGTGACGCAAGGAGGTTTCTACACAAAAAATTAGTGTCTCTAATTTTTGTCAAAGACTCTAGATAACCTGGCTCTGGGCTTTCCAATAGACTATCTAACAACTATTGTCACAATGTAGTAAAGCCTCACTTGGCTACTGGCAATCGCCACAAACTTGCCTGGTTGGCGTGAGCCCCTTTCTCACATGCTATATTATATTTATCAGAGGTATGTCTGAACCGGACCGTTGTCTTATAAGACCTGCCCTCACATAGTAAATTAACTTACTACCCATACAAAGTTGACTTTATTAGGGTCAACACATGAATTGCTTCATGTCCCCCATATAATATTTAACAACCAATCTACAAGAGTGTGTGCGACAGGCTTTACCTACTTCGCTTCCGCGCGTAAGACTTTATTACACTGTTAATTTAGTTCTTCGTTGTCTATTATGTCCCCTGGAACCAAAGTTATCTGCCTTTGATCTACAAATAGTGTATTGCAATTTATATGTTTGTTTTTCTGGTTGTTTGCGTGTTTGGATGTAATAAATCTACTAATCTAACTTCTACCCTATATTTCTAACTTATCTGTGTATGTATGTTAGTTTTTTGAGTGTCATCATTTTGTTCAATGTGGCCACAAACAGGTGTATAACACTAATTCGTGACTACATTCCATTGTTATGAAACCCAAAATACTGTATTCTAAGTTCTAAACTATATCACAGACAAGAAATTCACACCAACGTAATTTCCCTAGCGAAAACCAACATTAGCCAACCAATATTAAAAGTCGTTGCAGGCAGCAGAAGAATTCGCTGACTGCTTGCATTCTCTCCCGTCTATCTTCCATTCATTCTCACTTTCACACTTCTGTCATACTCCTTTCACCCTTACCTCTGTCACACATCTATTATCATTCCACACTAATTCTTCTGATCATTTAAAAACCGTTGAGTGACACTGTACACATTTGGCTCAGTTTGAGAAATTTGAGCTTAATGACTGTGCGAAAATCGCTGCCCGAGTCATGTATTTACAATATATTTACACGGGCGAGACAGGGTTGATGGCTTGTCCCTTTGATCTCATCATCTAATATGTTACACTAACCTAAAGTATCATATTTTATATTATCATAAACTATTCTCCTTTTATACCTAAGTATTTAATGTGTTACCTAAGTTCTATTATGTTAATTATATTATCTGTTTATCCTACTCGTTATGTTTATCTAAACTAAGGGATGTAATGTAACTATTTAAATGTAATTAGTGTGATATGAGTTATGTACCCTAATTACCTGGATGATGTGCACATAAATTATGTACTTTTCTAATATTATACTATCTAATGCTGTTAGATTGAAATGAATTCATATGATTAATGTTGTTAATCTAAATTATGTAAATGATGTCTGTAAAATGATATTACTAATTACTGGTAATGTTTGATCGATGGTATGATTTTCCTTAATATGGAATAAACTAACCTAAACTAAAGCTAAATGAAATGTAACACTCTAAATGGTACTATTTCTATTAAACTTTTACTTTAGCTGTAATTACCTATTTTTTTACGTCTAACCTAATATTTTAACTTAATTCTTAAGCTAAGTAAATGGGTTAATAATGTACTAACTATCCTATTAAAATAAATGAGAACTATTATATTACCTAATTCTACCTCTAATTTCTAAACTATTTTTTAAAAAAAAATTATTATTTTTACATATCACATTAAGTTATATACATGGTATTCAGTTTACACAGGTTAGTATTTGCCTTCATGTTTGTAACTTCGGGTTGTATAGCATAATATAACTACATAATTTGCCTGGGTATCTGAAATACATTTTACGGTCATAATAATGTTCATCGGTAGTGCACGTGTAGAGATTCGCTGGTGTCTTAGCTTAGTCTTTTATGTGTCTGAAATTAAGCACTGTTCTGACACTGTTTTTCTACATTTCACACAAATGATACACCGGCCTGGAGCTTAGTTGGAAATGAGCTGTCCTGATTCACACGGTAGTATCTAAGTTCTGTAGCACAGTTCTTAAGTTAATGTCTACGGACACATGATAGTTCGTTGTACTTGGTACACTCTTAAGCACACCCATGGGTGTTATGTCCCCTTTTTTACATACCCAATTGTACGATTCAGTATAACTATCACTTACATTAATATTTGGGATTTCAGGTATTATTACCTCAGATGGTTACTGAGGGTATCAGCCAGATGTTGTCTTACCCTTACACCACAATACCATTTATGGGGGGATTAGCTTGGCGCTTTCGTCAACACCACTTCAAACCCCAAAATTTTCCCCCTGGCCTTCAAAAAAACTTAACTGACGGGTTTTCAGGGATTCTCACACCTGTACAAGAAAATTGCAAGTCGTGTGGGAGGCAAATGCATGGTCCATTTTTTGCCGTTGGCCGCTTACAAGCGGTAAACATCGAATGCAATACACAATATATACCACAAAATTTATCTAAACAACGAACCTATGCAAACTCAAATTACGAGTGAACCAAAACTCCTAACGTATTCTAAACGATGTGAACGCCCAATCCAGTCTCCGTCTGCCCGGAACTTCCCGTGGTTACACACCCCCGGGGGGGACCTTTCCTTGTGGTGTTTCCTCACACGCACGCGCTGGCAAAAAAATGGCCTTTGAGGTCTACTCAACTGTGCTCTGGCTTATAGGGGCGGTGGTATCGTGATTAGAGTGCTAATCTTGAACACCGCCTGCGTGTATTCTGAGGGAGGGGTAACCTTCACATTTCCCTCATCTCCCCCCCTTTTTGCCCCGGGGACCGTATTTTTCCTGGTCCCCCAGGTTTACGCTTTTCCGGGGTAGGGGTGCGGGAGTCTTTGACAGTTTTCAGAATCGGTTACAATTGTTATACACATGTTGAGGTCAAGGTGGCGGCGGTTACAGACTCAGTATACATTTGGTTATAACATTGAGGTCAAGGTGGACGGCGTGTTAAGACTCAGTATACAATGTTACATTTTGAGGTCAAGGTTGGACGGCGTTTTTACAGAATCAGTATACAATTGTTTTTACACTTTTTTGAGGAAGGGGACGGCGGGGTTTCAGAATCAGATCAATTTTTTTATAATTGTTTGGGTCAAAGGTGGACGGCGGTTACAGACACATTAAAATTTTTTATCACTTGTTGAGGTCAAGGTGGACGGCGGTTACAGACATCAGTATACAATTGTTATACACTTGTTGAGGTCAAGGTGGACGGCGTGTTTTAAAACATAGTAACATGTTATACACTGTTGAGGTCAAGGTGGGGCGGCGTGTTACGACTCAGTATACAATTGTTATACACTTGTTTAGGTAAATGGGAGGCTGTTACAGACATCAGTATCAATTGTTAACACTTGTTGAGGTTAAGGGGGACGGGTGGGAAGAATCAGTAACAATTTTTATACACTTGTTGTTAAAGGTGGACGGAGTGTTCGGACATCAGTATACAATTGTTTTCACTTGTTGAGTAAAGGTGGACGGCGTGGAAAGACATCGATACAATTGTTATACACTTGTGGGGAAAGGGGGACGGCGTGTTACAGACATCAGTTACAATTGTTATACACTTGTTGAGGTAAAAGGGGGACGGCGTGGTAGAGACATCAGAAACAATTTTTATACACTTTTGAGGTAAAGGGGACGGCGTGTTACAGACATCAGATCAATTTTTATACACTTGTTGAGGTAAAGGTGGACGGGTGTTACAGACATCAGTATAAATTTTTATACACTTGTTAGGAAAAGGGGGACGGGTGTTACAGACATCAGTATACAATTGTTTATACACTTGTTGAGGTCAAGGTTGACGGCCTGTGTTACAGACATCAGTATACAATTGTTATACACTTGTTGAGGTCAAGGTGGACGGCGTAGTAGAGACATCAGTATACAATTGTTATACACTTGTTGAGGGTAAAGGTGGACGGCGTGTTACAGACATCAGTATACAATTGTTATACACTTGTTGAGGTAAAGGTGGACGGCGTGTTACAGACATCAGTATACAATTGTTATACACTTGTGAGGTAAAGGTGGACGGCGTGTTACAGACATCAGTATACAATTTTATACACTTGTTGAGGTAAAGGTGGACGGCGTGTTACAGACATCAGTATACAATTGTTATACACTTTGTTGAGGTAAAGGTGGACGGCGTGTTACAGACAACAGTATACAATTGTTATACACTTGTTGAGGTAAAGGTGGACGGCGTGTTAAGACATCAGTATACAATTGTTATACACTTGTTGAGGTAAAGGTGGACGGCGTGTTACAGACATCAGTATACAATTGTTATACACTTGTTGAGGTAAAGGTGGACGGCCGGTTTTTTACAGACATCAGTATACAATTTTTATACACTTGTTTAGGTAAAAGGGGGACGGCGTGGTTTAAAACATCAGTTTACCCAAAGGGTTTTAACTTGTTGAGGTAAAGGTGGGGCGGCGTGTTACAGACCCTCAGGATACAATTGGTTTTACACTTTTTTGAGGTAAAAGGGGGACGGCGTGTTTCAGCCCTCGTATACCCCAATTTTTTACACTTGTTGAGGTTTAAAAGGTGGACGGCGTGTTACAAAAAATCAGTTTTACAATTGTTATACACTTGTTGAAGGAAGGTGGACGGGTGGTTTGAGACAAACCCCCATACAATTTTTATTTCACTTGTTGAGGTTTAAAAATGGACGGCGTGTTACAGACATCAAAAACAATTGTTATAAAACTTGTTTTGAGGTAAAAGGGGACGGGTGTTAAGACATCCGTATACAAAATTTTTATAACTTGTTTAGGTTAAGGGGACGGCGTGTTACAGACATCAGTATCAATTTTATACACTTTTTGAGGTAAAAGGGGGACGGCGTGTTACAGGACATCAGTATAAAAAAATTTTTTATACACTTGTTGAAAGGGAAAGGTGGCGGCGTGGGAAGAACAGTATTCCCAAATTTTTATACACTTTTGAGGTCAAGGTGGGGCGGCGTGGGGGACATCAGTATACAATTTGGGATACACTTGGGTTTAGGTAAAGGGGACGGGGTTAAAAGACATTCCCCGTATACAATTGGGTTTTACACTTTTTTGAGGTCAAGGTGGGGCGTAAGGTGGACGGGGTTTTAAAACATCAGTATACAATTGTTAACACTTTTGAGGTAAAGGTGGACGGGTGTTAAGGGCACAGTATACAATTGTTATACATTGTTGAGGTAAAGGGGGACGGCGGTTTAAAACATCAGTATACAATTGTTTTAAAACTTGAGGTAAGGTGGACGGGGTAAGACACAGTATACAATTGTTAACACTTTTTAGGTAAGGTGGACGGCGTGGTACAGACATCAGTATACAATTGTTATACACTTGTTGAGGTAAAGGTGGACGGCGTGTTACAGACATCAGTATACAATTGTTATACACTTGTTGAGGTAAAGGTGGACGGCGTGTTACAGACATCAGTATACAATTGTTATAACACTTGTTGAGGTAAAGGTGGACGGCGTGTTACAGACATCAGTATACAATTGTTATACACTTGTTAAGGTAAAGGTGGACGGCGTGTTACAGACATCAGTATACAATTGTTATACACTTGTTGAGGTCAAGGTTGACGGCGTGTTACAGACATCAGTATACAATTTTTATACACTTGTTGAGGTCAAGGTGGACGGCGTGTTACAGACATCAGTATACAATTGTTATACACTTGTTGAGGTAAAGGTGGACGGCGTGTTACAGACATCAGTATACAATTGTTATACACTTGTTGAGGTAAAGGTGGACGGCGGTGTTACAGACATCAGTATACAATTGTTATACACTTGTTGAGGTAAAGGTGGACGGCGTGGTAAGACATCAGTATACAATTGTTATACACGTTGAGGTAAAGGTGGACGGGTGTTACAGACATCAGTATACAATTGTTATACATTTTTGAGGTAAAGGTGGGGCGGTTGAACAGAAAAATTGTTTTACATTGGGTAACGGGGGAGGGTGTGGACTGTTACAATTGTTTTACACTTGTAGAGGGAAGGTGGACGGCGTGTTACAGACATCAGTATACAATTGTTATACACTTGTTGAGGTCAAGGTGGACGGCGTGTTAGAGACATCAGTATACAATTGTTATACACTTGTTGAGGTAAAGGTGGACGGCGTGTTACAGACATCAGTATACAATTGTTATACACTTGTTGAGGTAACGGTGGACGGCGTGGTAGAGACATCAGTATACAATTGTTATACACTTGTTGAGGTAAAGGTGGACGGCGTGTTACAGACATCAGTATACAATTGTTATACACTTGTTGAGGTAAAGGTGGACGGCGTGGTACAGACATCAGTATACAATTGTTATACACTTGTTGAGGTAAAGGTGGACGGCGTGTACAGACATCAGTATACAATTGTTATACACTTGTTGAGGTAAAGGTGGACGGCGTGTTACAGACATCAGTATACAATGTTATACACTTGTTGAGGTCAAGGTGGACGGCGTGGTAGAGACATCAGTATACAATTGTTATACACTTGTTGAGGTCAAGGTGGACGGCGTGGTTAGAGACATCAGTATACAATTGTTATACACTTGTTGAGGTCAAGGTGGACGGCGTGGTAGAGACATCAGTATACAATTGTTATACACTTGTTGAGGTTAACGGTGGACGGCGTGGTAGAGACATCATATACAATTGTTATACACTTGTTGGAGGTAAGGTGGACGGCGTGGTAGAGACATCAGTATACAATTGTTATACACTTGTTGAGGTAAAGGTGGACGGCGTGGTAGAGACATCAGTATACAATTTGTTATACACTTGTTGAGGTCAAGGTGGACGGCGTGTTACGAGACATCAGTAATACAATTGTTATACACTTGTTGAGGTAAAGGTGGACGGCGTGTTAGCAGACATCAGTATACAATTGTTATACACTTGTTGAGGTAAAGGTGGACGGCGTGTTAGAGACATCAGTATACAATTGTTATACACTTGTTGAGGTAAAGGTGGACGGCGTGTTAGAGACATCAGTATACAATTGTTATACACTTGTTGAGGTAACGGTGGACGGCGTGTTACAGACATCAGTATACAATTGTTATACACTTGTTGAGGTAAAGGTGGACGGCGTGGTAGAGACATCAGTATACAATTGTTATACACTTGTTGAGGTCAAGGTGGACGGCGTGTTACAGACATCAGTATACAATTGTTATACACTTGTTGAGGTAACGGTGGACGGCGTGGTAGAGACATCAGTATACAATTGTTATACACTTGTTGAGGTAAAGGTGGACGGCGTGTTACAGACATCAGTATACAATTGTTATACACTTGTTGAGGTAACGGTGGACGGCGTGGTAGAGACATCAGTATACAATTGGTATACACTTGTTGAGGTAAAGGTGGGACGGCGTGGTAGAGACTCAGTATACAATTGTTATACACTTGTTGAGGTAAAGGTGGACGGCGTGGTAGAGACATCAGTATACAATTGTCTATACACTTGTTGAGGTAAAGGTGGACGGCGTGGTAGAGACATCAGTATACAATTGTTATACACTTGTTGAGGTAAAGGTGGACGGCGTGGTAGAGACATCAGTATACAATTGTTATACACTTGTTGAGGTAAAGGTGGACGGCGTGGTAGAGACATCAGTATACAATTGTTATACACTTGTTGAGGTAAAGGTGGACGGCGTGTTACAGACATCAGTATACAATTGTTATACACTTGTTGAGGTAAAGGTGTGGACGGCGTGTTTAGAGACATCAGTATACAATTGTTATTACACTTGTTGAGGTCAAGGTGGACGGCGTGTAGAGACATCAGTATACAATTGTTATACACATGTTGAGGTCAACGGGTGGACGGCGTGTTACGAGACATCAGTATACAATTGTTTATACACTTGTTGAGGTCAAGGTGGACGGCGTGTTACAGACATCAGTATACAATTGTTATACACTTGTTGAGGTAAAGGTGGACGGCGTGGTAGAGACATCAGTATACAATTGTTATACACTTGTTGAGGTAAAGGTGGACGGCGTGGTAGAGACATCAGTATACAATTGTTATACACTTGTTGAGGTAAAGGTGGAACCGGCGTGGTAGAGACATCAGTATACAATTGTTATACACTTGTTGAGGTAAAGGTGGGACGGCGTGTACAGACATCAGTATACAATTGTTATACACTTGTTGAGGTAAAGGTGGACGGCGTGTTACGAGACATCAGTATACAATTGTTATACACTTGTTGAGGTAAAGGTGGACGGCGTGTTAGCAGACATCAGTATACAATTGTTATACACTTGTTGAGGTTAACGGTGGACGGCGTGGTACAGACATCAGTATACAATTGTTATACACTTGTATGAGTAAAGGTGGACGGCGTGGTAGAGACATCAGTATATAATTGTTATACACTTGTTGAGGTAAAGGTTGGACGGCGTGTTAGAGACATCAGTATACAATTGTTATACACTTGTTGAGGTAAAGGTGGACGGCTGGTGGTAGAGACATCAGTATACAATTGTTATACACTTGTTGAGGTAAGGTGGACGGCGTGGTAGAGACATCAGTATACAATTGTTATACACTTGTTGAGGTAAGGTGGACGGCGTGGTAGATACATCAGTATACAATTGTTATACACTTGTTGAGGTAAAGGTGGACGGCGTGGTAGAGACATCAGTATTACAATTGTTATACACTTGTTGAGGTAAAGGTGGACGGCGTGGTAGAGCATCAGTATACAATTGTTTCATACACTTGTTGAGGTAAAGGTGGACGGCGTGTAGACATCAGTATACAATTGTTATACACTTGTTGAGGTAAAGGTGGACGGCGTGGTAGAGACATCAGTATACATTGTTAACACTTGTTGAGGTAAAGGTTGGACGGCGTGGTAGAGACATCAGTATACAATTGTTTATACACTTGTTGAGGTAAAGGTGGACGGCGTGGTAGAGACAGTCAGTATACAATTGTTATACACTTGTTGAGGTAAAGGTGGACGAGCGTGGTAGAGACATCAGTATACAATTGTTATACACTTGTGAGGTAAAAGGTGGACGGCGTGTTAAGAGACATCAGTATACAATTGTTATACACTTGTTGAGGTAAAGGTGGACGGCGTGTAGAGAAATCATCGATACAATTGTTATACACTTGTTGAGGTAAAGGTGGACGGCGTGGTAGAGACATCAGTATACAATTGTTATACATTGTTGAGGTAAAGGTGGACGGCGTGGTAGAGACAGCAGTATACATTGTTATACACTTGTTGAGGTAAAGGTGGACGGCGTGGGGAAAAACATCAGTAACAATTGTTATACACTTGTTGAGGTAAAAGGGGGACGGCGTGGTAAGACATCAGTATACAATTGTTATACACTTTTTGAGGTAAAGGTGGGCGGCGTGTAAGACATCAGTAACAATTGTTATACACTTGTTGAGGAAGGTGGACGGCGTGGTAAGACATCAGTATACAATTGTTATACACTTGTTGAGGAAGGTGGACGGCGTGGAGAGACATCAGTATACAATTGTTATACACTTGTTGAGGTAAGGTGGACGGCGTGGTAGAGACATCAGTATACAATTGTTATCACTTGTTGAGGTAAAAGGGGGACGGCGTGGTAAGACATCAGTATACAATTGTTTTACACTTGTTTAGGTAAGGTGGACGGCGTGGTAAACTCAGTATACAATTGTTATACACTTTTTGAGGGAAGGTGGACGGCGTGGTAGAGACACGTATACAATTGTTTTACACTTGTTTAGGTAAAAGGTGGACGGCGTGGTAGAGACATCAGTATACAAATTTTTATACACTTTTGAGGTAAAGGTGGACGGCGGTTTAAAACATCAGTATACAATTGTTATACACTTTTTGAGGTAAGGTGGACGGCGTGGTAAGACATCAGTATACAATTTTATACCTTGTTGAGGTAAGGTGGACGGCGTGGTAGAGAACATTCAAGTTTTACATTGTTGGGGAATGGGGGCCTTTAAAAACAGCTTTTCCTTGTTGAGGTAAAGGTGGACGGGGTGGTAAGACCTCAGTATACAATTGTTATACACTTGTTGAGGTAAAGGGGGACGGGTGGTAAGACATCAGTATACAATTTTTATACACTTGTTTGGGGAAGGTGGACGGCGTGGGAGAGACATCAGATACAAAAATTTGGGGGGTTATTAAAAAAAACTTTTTTGTTGAGGTAAGGTGGACGGCGTGGGAGAGACATCAGTATACAATTGTTTTACACTTTTTGAGGTAATGGACGGGTGGTAAGAAAAAATCAATTTTTA
>JACEFZ010008208.1:0-62500 GCA_014155875.1 Cepaea nemoralis
CTCTTGTGTAACAAACCTCTTTACGGCTTACACTATTTTTTTGGTCCCAAAAAACCTACTTCCCCCTCTGTACACTTTTTAAACTCCTATAACCATTTCCTTTGATGAGATCTGCCACTGGTGAGTCTAAAACACTCTGTCACTCTTTTTTGTTATGTATGGTGTTTTTACTTTTATCAAGGCTATTGGGTAGTTTCTACTGTCCCATTAAATTTTATGGATCTAATTTTTTTTCCTTTATAATCCGGGGGTTTTGCACAAAAACTCTTTCCTCCCCCCCATGGACGTACATCCGGAATCCCAAATTTTGTTAAGGGCTGGCCTATCTTTAAAAAAACCCAAAATGATGCATCTTCAGACTTCCTCCTTCTGCACTGCTGTTTCCTGTTTTAACTGTGTGACCACATTTTAAGATTTGGGCTGACCATCTTTTCAAAAAGGGGTTTGCCCCCAAACTACAATCTTCATTGTTCAGGGGGTCTCAATTATTTTGGGGCCTCTTTGGGGTTGCTCTGTTTCTCTCATCCTACATTGATGACTGACTTTGGGCCCGTTCCTTCCAAAATTTGAAACAATGATCTCCCTTTTAACTGTTTTCGTTTTTCCATCTGAGGGTTGTGCTTTCACAATCTGCCATTTTTGTGTCTCCAGCCCCCAAAATTTTCCAACATCCGCATAATTTGGACGTTTTCGGGAAGTTCCCTCTTCTATAGGGGGTCCGTCCACTCTATCAACATTTTTTCCTCGGAAACCTTTTATCTTGAAGTTCTTGTTGCTCCCTTTCTGTGCTGACCCCCCCTTTTCGCCCTTGGTCTAATGACTGGATTCTGGTCCTGTTTAGTGTACGCTGCACAGACTATTTCCTCAATCATTAGTTTCCCAATAGAACTGTTTGGATGTGCAGTCATGTAATTTTGCCCTAACTGTAACATTGTGTCTATGTCCTTTGGCTTCCGTTCCTCAAAGAACGCCACTAAATTAGAATTGCATGCAGATACTACCTTGTCTCTTAACATTAGATCTACTAATTTATTAAAATCTTTCCCTACTTCTGCAAGCTCCATCCATTTGTTAAGATGTATTCTTTACAGTGTTAACAAAATCTGTTGAAATCTTGATTTGTCTCTGGCACTAAACTGTCTAAACTTTGTCCTATATCCATGTTCAGTTAGTTGGAACTTAGTCAGCAAACGTTGACGTAAGATAGTGTAGTTGTTCCTTTCTTCTACAGGTAAATTGAACATGGTGTCTAGTGCCTTGCCCGTAAGAAGCTCCCCTAGTCTAATCGCATACTGGTCTTCGGGGATGCCTAACACTTTCGCTGATGCCTGATATCTGTCAGATAAGCTTCAAGGTTGTCTCGGTCCGTAAAGTATGGCAGGTTTTAATCTCTGTGACGACTGCGCAGTTCTTCTGCTTTCCTCACTTTGACCTTTCGAAGATAGTTCTAGTTTTCTTAACTCGATTTCAGCTAGTTTTACTTGTGTCTCTTCCTGTAGACGCTTGTTTTCTATTTCAGCTAATTTTACTTGTGTCTCTTCCTGTAGACGCTTGTTTCTATTTCAGCTAATTTTACTTGTGTCGCTTCCTGTAGACGCTTGTTTTCTATGTCAGCTAGTTTTACTTGTGTCGCTTCTGTAGACGCTTGTTTCTATTTCAGCTAGTTTTACTTCCTGTAGACGTTTGTTTTCTATTTCAGCTAGTTTTACTTCCTGGTAGACGTTTGTCCTCGAGTTCTGCTGTCTCTGTTCTCTTTCGGCTTGTCTCTGGTCTCTTTCAATCTGTTGTTGTTCTTTGCTTCGGCATACTCTTGTAACTCTTTACCTTTCAGGCCTATTCTTTCACCTGCTTCAATATAGTCCATTAAAGTAGGCATCTTGTACTTGTGGACACGTTGCTGTGAATCAGCCAACTATAAATGTGAAGACTCTGCTGTTAGTCTTTGTGTCACTTCCCTAAGTACACCCGCCCTCCCTGTATACATAAATCCGTAGTGCTACAATATCACTCTGTACTCACCCAGTCACTCTATAAGCACTAGGTAGTGAGGTGGGAAGTATCACCTATACTCCCTCGTATATATATCTATGACCAAAAGTTCATGAAGTCCCTGAAAATATTGTTAAACATACATATAAATACATATACAAACAAATGGATGATAACACTAAGTGATGACTATCCAACGCTAGACTTCACAAGCTGAGTACACGGAGACGATGATGACACAGAAATAAACCACAGTAAAACCACAAGCTTGTGTAGGGACATCCACAGTGCGCGTAATATATAAATTTAAACTGACAAAGACCACTAGACAGCAGAAATGACGAAAGATCACAATAAAAACATATATCCGACCACAACAAATATCATATATAAATATAACGAAAAGAAAGAGAGAAAGGAAAGGAATATTATACTTGAAAATATACACAGATTTGACGTAGACACTTGGACACCATGTATAATGTCGAGACGACCCAATGCCACAGCACAAAACAAACTGACTCGTCAGCTGTCTCTCAACCAATACAATGTGCACCTAGAAACTTCACCTTTGCTCTGTCTCCCGCATTTCGAGAAATAAAGCAAAAATATCCTACTTATTACGACCACTGGACCACATACAAATATTTACGTAACGCACAACAACAACAATACTTAGGACGATGAGAACAACAGAAGCAACACAAGGGTTGCCGACACCAATGCGATGGTAGAATCTTAAAAAAAGTCCTTAATTTGTTTTCAATAGTCTCCGAAAATCGCCTGGAAATGTTTGTCGGTTACTGTTTTGAAAAGATTACGACGTTAGCTTCCCACAATGAATTAAAGTTCTGATGCGTTGTCACTTTTTGTTGACGTGGTGACACGATTTTCGACTGTCGTAAAAGTTGAAGATGATGATAATTATCCCAACGCCTTGTATCTTCACAGTCCGTAATGTTTTTGTAACCCTCCCTGTAGGGATGGCCTGTGATTGTATAATGTATGTGAACGCTCTTGTTTTGCCAGAAATATTGGGTTTTCGTTGCGTTTTGGGGAGCCGAAAATACCTTTAAAATCAATGAATGTTTATCTGCGTAGTCACTGTCGCTTTGAAGTGATGGTATGGTTTCCTGTTGCTGACCCGGTTAAACCAACGAATAGCAGAAAATGATCACAGCGCTTTAAATCCGCTTCGCAAGTCTTTTTTGGTGAAAAAATGCGCTCATATTTGCGAAGACGGCACCTGAATGACTGTTGTGGTTTGTTTGCCGATGATGACACACACACACAAAGACGTTAAACGTGAATCGTAGTTTCAGTAGAAACACAACGTGTTATTCTCCGTGGAAATTTTTCCGTCAAATTCCCTGGTTCTCGGCCTTGACATGAACCCACCGGTCATCTCTGTTTGTACCTCAGTGTACTACAATCTTCACTGACTGCGAACAAAGTAATGTCCGGAACTTTCCGTTATCCACACATACTTCGCTGTCCTCGTAAACAGCACTGACCCTCTTGTCAACCCAATTTGTCCGTGGCGACTCACAATTTCCACCGTCCTCACCCGTTTTACCTGTGGTGAATTCTTAACCTATCGCCCTGCAACCACACTGTGCTTTGTCCTCACACACACACAAGATGTGTCACCACGCCCAGGATTTCTCAACGAAATTGCTCACTGTCTTAAATCCTGTCTTCGTCACACCCACACGCACCTGTCAGGATATCATCTTGCCAGTATCATGGCGCCGACTTTTTGTACTGTTCACTTGACCTATAAACACACGCGCCTGTTTGCGTTAATTTTCTGACGTCCCTGATAGCCGAAGAAATACTGCCTGGTATCCAATTTACCTGTCCTGACCTTCTCGTGACCTATGTGCTACCCAGTTCCCGCACGGAAGAAACCCCAGTGTTTATATCGTGGACACACTTTCCCCGTCTACTCTCCCCACTCCGAGTGAGAAATGATATTTTTACCTGGTTTCTCGTGGACTCTGTATTAATTCTCCGACACTTTTGACATGCGTTGTCTACTGAAAATGGTGTTTATTCTTGACAGGAGAGCTCTCATTATTGTTGTTGTAATTGGGCATCCGACTAATGTCTCTGATGTTAGTGTTCTCTCTAATCGACGAAGCCTCCCAGAAATCTTCTCTGTCACAAAGTGAATGTTGACTAAGTGACAGATAGAGTGGCTATGGTTGTGTCTAGGGTATGTCCTTGTAACAATATGAGGTTGAACAACAGATTAACCAAGATGCATCACACCCAAACACCAGTCAGTGAACAAGCGTTAATATGCGCACATAATATTCCTTTAATTCTGAATTAACACAGACACATGTAACATATAAATCCAGGAACCATAATTCTCTAAGAATATATCTCCATCCCAATGGAACACGTCGAATAGCACTGCCTCTCAAGGCTACTAAAATATCGTCCCACACGACAGGTATACTAGCCTCTCTCTAGGCCCGACTCAAAGTAACCCACTATGGGTCTCGAATTCCACTCACTATCCCTGGAACCCACAGTGCGGAGTTATCTTCTAAACTCCGTCACAATTCTTCACTTTATTAGACCACGACCTTCTCCTGGTCTGGTCTACCCTCAACTCGTCTACACTGAGTCCAAACCTCAACTCCCCGTCAATCTTTGTCCCTCTCTTTTCAACAATTCTCTCCCCCACAATGCCTCACACACAACACACAACCTCACTGCTCCAACTGTCTGTCTCACCAGCTGACCTCTTCTCAGCTCGCCCCTTCAATTACTGTCCTCTCATTTACGCCCTCTGGGGGACCCACCATCTGCCCCATTTTATCTCGTGAACTGTTTATCTTGTACGGCCACTCACCTTAATGCCACTGAACACAGGCATGTGACAGATGTGAAACTTGGACAATGTGCAATCAAGCTGAAAAACATCTGATGGCTGCAGAAATGTGGTTTCTGAGGAAAATGCAAAGAATACCATGGACAGATAGAAAAACCAATGACCAAGTACTACAAGAGACAAATGAAAATCGTAGATTGATTAGAGAAATTAGACGTGGACAGTCAAAATTTTTTGGACATGTTATGAGAAGAAATGGACTGGAGAACTTAGTGACAGCTGGCAAGATCGAAGGGAACAGACCAAGAGGAAGACCGAGAGGAAAATACCTGGATGGCTTGGCCACATGGCATGGACGAGACAGGAACACTGAGCTGATCCACGACTCTGGTGATCGAGTGAAATGGCGAATCATGACCGCCCACGCTTTCCGGCATGGCACATGATTGATTGAATAAACACGTGTTTACGTCCTGTAAAGGACGTGCAACTAACTTAACTGTTAGTTGATAATGTAGACGCCTCAATGGCAGAGTGTTTAGTGCGCTTCCTCACCAATTGGTCAGGGTGTAATCCCCGGCAGTAAGTAGAGGTATGCAAGGTAGGTAGTGGAACTTTCACACCCGCGGAGATGCAACCATATCAAGATTCAGCACAGCACATACGGGCTGACACAGAGAGCTGAGCACATACGGGCTGGCTTCGCTTAGAGCTTGATTGGTCTTGTTTTCTTCACCAGTTTCAGCTATATTATGGTCAACAGACTTCGACTGTCTGACAGTTAGAGCATTGCTTTGCTGATCCCTCAACTTCTGCAGCTTGTCTTGTTCCCGGCGTATTGGTGTTACCTTTCATCTGGAGTAAACTAGGCTGGCCGAGAGATGGGTCATGCTACATGGGTGACTAACTCATGGTCTCTGCAATTCAACAGACTTTGTGCTATGGAGAGGTATAACTCCATCCCTGGACTTACCGCATGGGTTGTAGTTATTATGGATTTTTGTTTCGAAGCACAATGTAACGAACTATCCTCTGTAAAAACGTCAAGGTGCCAATCAGATTGGGTGACAACAAACTTTAACTCATTGCCCAGGGTGATCAGTGAACCACATGCATTCTTTATCGTCGCCGAGAAATCTCATATACCCATTTTCTGATGGTAGGCTTTACTTATTGTGGAATATTCACTCGGTTGTATAACTGTTGCCTGAAAGAGGCTAATGAAACTAGAACATTATATACAACAATAGGAAAGAGACAAACAGCTTTATACGGGCACGTGTTGAGAAGAGAGGCATTGAAGAACATCGTGACAACTGGAAAGATCGAGGAGAAGAGAGGCAAAAGCAGAGAAATGATGCTTGATGGACCGAGGCAGTGGCATGAAGGAAGATCATCAGCAGAGTTGATCCAGCACACCAAAAACCGAGATCTGTGGAGAGACATGTATGCCTATGCTTGCTCTACTAATTTGAGAAATGGATTCTAATGCTCCCATCCATCAGGTGTGATTTATACTAAATAAGTATGCATAGGAAGAGATCCCCACTGAATAACATATCGATTCAAGTGTCCACCACATTTCGGCTACTGAGCGGAGACAGTGGTCATCAACATTTCACAGTCTCTGGACTATGCCTTCTGGTCTCAAAAGGTGCAACACGTGATGAACGGGGAGCTCAGTATACCGAAGTGAGGATAAGCAACCATGTGCAGGACGTGACGATTCCTTGGTTGAGCAAGGGATTCATGTGTCATTTCTGCATCTATGGAAGACTTCTTGGGTGGCTGGAAATGCTCATGGTCTGCCCCTTACTTCCGTTGAGGGCTTATCAGACATGTATGTTATTATTCTGTACGGACCTATTGAGGGAATCGCCTGTAGATAGAAAGGTGAAGTTGACGTCACAACCTCAAGGCCGAAAACAAAAACAACCCTGAGATGGCTTGTCGTGTCCTCCTTTAAAGTGTCGTCCCTGGAGTGAAGAGAGTCAACACCCACATTATAATATTTTTTTCCCTATCAATATCCTGGAGAATCCACCAGCTTCCGTCCAACACACTCCATCAACCCGTGGACACCTTTTCCTATCACTCTCTCACTGTCGTACTATGCCCCCTTCTCATACTTCCCCAACTCAACATACTCAACAACTCTTGCTTCTAAAAATTAATAAAGATTAATTTATTAAAAGAAAAGTGTAACGTATATGAGACGTGTATGCGAAGACAATGTGTGTCGTGTATTATAACATAGATGTATATGTCAGCCTTCAAAGTTCAGGATCATAGTGCACACATCATGGCAAGGATTACACGACATCACATGAGTCAGTACAATAGACCTCACCGAAGTCGTATCCTTCTCTCCAGACATGTCCTCCTCCAGGAACTCTGATGACCATGAGATCTGAATCCCATGTAAATATATAATCCGTGGAAAATACTATTATTGTTCCTAACACAACGGTTCCTATTAGTTTATAGAAACTCCGGCTTCATAATTCCGGCGCGGTGAAACAAACATGGAACACTGTCCTATGAACAGGACTTTTTGTCTCTTGCTAAATGTTCTCTAGTTCTCACTATTAAACAGTTATTGTCTATACTCCAATAGAGTCCTTTATTTGTGTTCTAGTCATAAGTGAACTGAATATCCATCACTACTGGTGTGTTAAAACTGGTATGACCTAAACTCATTCGGTATTTATCCTGTAGGATACATATACCATTCAGCTCCACTGAGCAATGTTGATCATCTTCCTCTAGCATAAGCTCTTTGATAAAGTTGCTGGCCAATCTTCCTGCGCCAAATTCTATCCGGGATCGGATTTTTTTTTTCCGGGTTCTTCATTCCAACCAGAGGAACCTGTGAAATAAATCAAACAACTGGTGATAGCCTCCCCGTCACTGATCTCTATTAGACGATCGTGGCCATCGGCCTCGCTCAGAAAATACAGTGAACCTACTCTGTCAGAGACAGATGACTGAACACATAGGTTACCATCAAACCAAGACAAGAAAAAAAAATCAACAAACAGAATGCGGAACCCCGCCCACCAGGGACCCCTACGGGAATATCCCAATTATCCCTCATTACTCAATTCTCAACTAGTAAAGCTTATCAACACTTCACTAATCTATTCTCAACTAACAGTGCTAAGTATCACTCTAGTTTTAACCAGGCTACAGTCTATATTAATTAGGCCTAAATAGACTATATTGACTACCTTGTGCAAAACTGCCTCATTCCGGGATGGCTACTACACTTTGCCATAACGACACATGCTAGTTAATATTCAATTAATCTAACACTGTAGAGCTCTCCCACAAACACGTCCATCATAATCCACGGTTTTTGGTCAACTCCCCATCTCCAATCATGGTTTTTGGCAAAACCTAAAATTGGTCACGTGACGGTATTGATGTTCTGCAGGTGTTATTTGGGCATATCATCCACTGTCAAGAACCCATTCCCCCAGGCCTAGTCACCGTCAAAGTTGTCATCACTTGTTTTGACCTCCCCAACAAGCTAGCGAGTTACTGTATGATCCCAACAACAGTTGTCAATAGCAATCTGCCAATCTGCTGTCGAGGGGTGACAATTCCAGCCATCCTTCCGTTTTATGTCGGGAAATTCTACATGACAGACGGACTGTTTACTTCCGAGCTGAGTACTTCCGCTTTCAATCCGACCTGTTGATAAACTGTCAGGGCGATGCAGGGACCCGTCTCTCTCACCACCGAGTGTTCCCAATCCGTCGACCAGATGTACACGTGCAGCTACAAATATTGTCCTGGGATTTTGACATCCGAGTTGTTTTTACTGTTAGTTAAAATAGTTGTCGCTGGCAGATAGTCCATTTAATCAGAAAGCCTCTTATAAGTAATCCACTGGTTAAACGCAAGGTTTTATTTTGTGACATAGGCCCCCTCTTAAGAGAGTAGTCCATCTCACTCTTCTCCACCGTGAGTTTAATCCAGATGATTCATTCTTCTTCTTCAGGAGATGGGTGTCTTGACAAGAAATCCGCTCCAACATTTTCCTTCCAGGAATGTACTCCTCTGTGAAGTTATAGGGTTGAAGTAACAACGACCACCGCATCAAACGGGCGTTGAGCTTCTGAGAAGTAGCCAGGAACATCAGGGGCTGATGATCCGATTGGACCCGAAACTTAACTCCATACAAATATGGCTGGAATTTTTGCACTGCCCATACGAGAGACAAGCACTCTCTCTCGACGGTTTAATAATTCCTCTCAGCCTGCAGTAGTTTCTTACTTGCGTATGCTACAGGTTTCAAAACCGAAGCATCGTCTTTTCCTTCCTGTAACAGAGCTGCCCCAATCCCAATCGCACTCGCATCCGTTCTCAACACAAATGGTTTGGAAAGGTCAGGGAGCTGTAATACAGGTTTGCTGACTAAAGCCTCCTTTAACTGACTATAGGCATTCTCACATTCTGGTGTCCAAATGATTTGGTCCGGGAATCCCCTTTTCAAGGTTTCCGTCAATGGAGCTCCCCGTTCAGTGAAATGTGGGATAAATTTGTGGTAGAACCCACACAACGAGAGAAAAGATCGCACATCCTTCTTCGTTTTTGGCCTTGGTGCATTTCTGATTTTCTCCAGGTTCTTCTCTTCTGGGACCATGTGTCCTGGAGTGATGGTGTGACCTAGAAATTCCAGAGTCTGGTAACCAATCATGCACTTGGTTGGACGAGCGGTAAGCCCTGCTTCCTTGAGCCTATTAAACACTCTCTCCAAGGATTGTAAGTGGTCATCCAAGCTGTCACTGGAAATCAGAATATCATCCATGAATGAGATGATGGACGGATCTTGTAAAGGATCAAGTAAAGTCCTCATCATGCGTGTAAACACACTAGGTGCATTGCTGAGTCCAAAGGGCATGACCTTGAATTCGTAGTGTCCACTGGGTGTACTGAAAGCCAACATTGGTCGAATCTCCGGTTTGACTGGTATCTGATAGTAACCCCGACTCAGATCCACCTTTGAAAAGTACCGAACCTTATGGAGCCTAGCGAATAACTGAGTTGGATTCGGCAAAGGTTCCACCTGAAATTGTGTGTGACTGTTCAGAAGTCGATAGTCTATACACAACCGGTGTTCTCCACTTGGTTTCCGTAACAAAACTACCCCCTGCATTGTATGGGGATGTGGATGGTGCAATCACGTCATCCTCCAGCAGTTTTTGTATTTCCTCCTCCAGGGGCCTTTTCTTTAGAGAATGGCACTGGGTAAACCTTTTGACGAACAGGCTCCTGTGTAGTCAAAGTCATCTCGAACTCAACCAACCTCGTTCGTCCTGGTTTATCAGTCAGTATCTCCTTATGAGACTTGAGAACCTGGGTTATCCTTTCCCTCTCCTGGGAGGTCAGATCAGGGTTCACTTGCACATCCCTATAGGTTTCCTGATGTACTAAGAGATATTCCCTGCCCTCGTTGGTTCCCACTTCCGTCCCCACTGCAACTGCCATTGCCATGAGGTGAGCTGCCTTGTCTCCGGGTCTCTCTTCGTATTTCCGCAAGAGATTGATATGGAAAATCTTCGACTTTCCCCGGATCCGGATCTGATAGTTGGTTCTGGATATCACCCTTTCCACGGGAAATGGTCCTTGCCAACCTATCTCCAGTTTGTTGTTTCCCGTTGGGAGTAGCAACAAGACTTTATCTCCCACCTCTAGAGATCTGTCTTTAGACCTACGGTTGTAGTAAGCCGCATGTCTTTTTCTGGCCTTTTTCAAGTTTTGATTTGCCAGAGTCCATCCCTTTTGGAGTTTTTCTTTCAGTTCCTCCACGTATTTATAGGATGAGATCACTTCTTCTGACGTCCCCTCTTCAGTCCAACTCCTCAACATGGCTTCCAACGGTCCTTTGATTGGACGACCAAACAGCAACGTAGCGGGTGGTAGTCCTGTTGAGCCATGAGGAACTTCCCGATAGGCAAAGAGTGCGGCTGGGATATATTCATCCCATCTATCAGGTTTTTCCTGCGCTAGTTTCCTGAGCATTGTCATCAACATGCCGTTGAAACGCTCTACTTGTCCATTGGCTTGAGGATGGTAAGGGCTGGTATGTATGTGGTTAGAGTGAAACACCCTAAATACCTCCTCCATGAGTTTTCCACAAAACTGAGACCCATTGTCCGTCAGAATTTGATCCGGAAAGCCTAATCTGGTGAAGGCCTCCATCAGTGCGTCCGCCACTCTTTTTGAGTCTATCGTGGTTAACGGTATGGCCTCACCCCACATTGTACAGCAATCTACCATTGTGAGTATATACATGTTCTTCTTCCTAGTCCTGGGAAGTGGACCCACGATATCGATGGCTACCCTCTCGAAAGGAGAGTTCATGATGGGAATCTCACCCAACACCACCGGTGCTGTCCAGTGTATCGGTGCCACCCTCTGGCACACAGGGCATGACTTCACATACCGACGCACATCATCTGTCATTCCCGGCCAATAGTAATGGCAGGAAATCCGCTGCATGGTGGCGGCAATACCCATGTGTCCACTAAAGGAGATGGTATGCCCCATATGAAGAATCTGGGACCGGTGAGCTTTCGGGACGACCAACTGACCATATAGGTTGTCTCCCCTTCCTGCTCTCCTGTAGAGTATCCTATTCTTCATGTAGTACTGACCCCGTCCTGGCGGATCAGCACTTTTCTGCAGCTTTCTGTAGCAAGGACGTAAAGTATCATCCTCACTCTGGGCAGTTCGTAGCTCCCCCGGCATTGGGTTAGTCACAATTGCTTCTGCCTCTTCCGTTCTCGTCTGAGAGCGAGTCTGCATTGCTCCCATATGGATTGACTCCCTGGGCATTCCCAGAAAGACATACCGGCAACCTAGGATTACTGGAAAAATGGGATCGGTCAATACAGCGGCCTTGATGGTGCCGGTGACGTACCTTGACCGAATCTCCACATTAGCAATGGGCAACTTCATGGTCACAGCACTCTTCTGTGCAGGCTGTATCTCCATGGTCTCACCTGTGAATTGTTCTGGCTGTACTAGATCCGCAGAAATCACGGCCTCCCCGTCCAGTCCTGTGTCGTATAAACACTCCACTTGACGACCGTTAACTTCTACCAATTCCACTACAGGTGGTTTTTCCTGGTCTGGAGTCTCTTCCTCGGCCTCGACCTGTTCGGTGGGCTCCACCTTATGTTTCCCGGGGCACACGACGAATTGAGTGTCTCCTGACTTTCCCCTGCAGTCAATAGCATTGTGCGTATATGACTTGCATTGGTTGCACCATTTCCCTGTCCTAGATTTTCTATTGCCGGACTTGAGTGAGCTCTCCTGGTGGCGAGCTTCCTTGTTGACCTTGGCATTTTCCGTGACAACCTCCTTGGAAGTCACTTGACATGCTGCGAAGTGAGGGTTCTTAGCCTTCGATTTGCAGTCCCTCGTATTGTGAGAGGGTGACTTACAAAATTGAACACTCACTTCTCCGACCACGGTCGTTTTGGTGTAGAGCTTGAAGTGCTCTTGCTTCCCTCCTCCTTCTTCTCTGAACTATCCTCTGATTTTGCACATAAGGTTCCCACTTTTTGGTTCCTGAGTTTTTGGCTTTCTTCTAGTCATGTTTCTCTTGACTTTTGGAGTTGGTGGAAAGGTTTTCCCCTGTCTCCCCATGTACCTCGACGAACCGTTCTGCTAATTTTGTCACGAGGTCAATACGTTCCGCTCCTTGTTCTCCAGGAACGTCCTGAGAGGTTTAGAGACATTTGCTTCTTCAGCTGGTCGACCACCATGAGTTCTTCCAGACTCTCATAGTCATGTGCGAACCCAGCCAAATCCATCCACTTATGGAGATAAGATTTTAGACGCAAACTGTAGGCGGCAAACAACTCCCCCGGTTTCTCGTTTCGCTGCTCGAAATTTTTCCGGTATGTGTGTGACGTAGCCTCGAATCGTTTCAGCAGAGCCGTCTTTAACTCGTCATAATTGTTCTCATGTCCTGGTGGCAGGCGAGAATAAACCTCATAGCCTGTCCCGCGTAATCCCTGGGATAGCTTGAGATTCCATTTGTTACACTCCAGACCCATAGCAACAGACATTGCCTCGAAGCGTTGAAGGTACTGGTCAATCTTCTCTTTGTCCTCCTCGTAGACCGCTAAAGGAAACTTCATAGTATGGTACCCATGTCCACCTACTGATGTTGAGCCTGGGATGGAGGAACCTCCAACTGCTCCCTCAGTTTCTCCATTAGATTGACTCTTCAACTCGAGTTCCCTCATCCGGTACTCGTGCTCCCTTTTCTGTGCTTCCTGTTCAGTTCTAATTTCTTAGCAGCCTGTTCGCTTCATTTTTAGCAGTCCTGTTCCCTAAGTTCCTGCAGCCTGCTCAGCTTCAAGTTTCCTAGCAGCCTGCTCAGCTTCAAGGTTTTTAGCTTCTTGTTCCAACTCCATCCTTCTCAATTCCAACTCGGCCTTTCGATCTTCCCTTTCTGCTTGACGATACTCTCTCTCCACTTCCTGTATGTAATCCGTTAGAGCAGAACCCGACAATCCCATGTCTTCCCCTTTGCCTTTAATTCTGCTGTGGTTAGTTTCGGAGTGGCCATTTTTACAGAGAGGTAAGCTAGCAGGTCGAGTACATATAACTGCAAATTACTATACAGATATATGAACAAGTACTATAAATCTAGATATTACCACACACAGCACATTCACTCAGTGAAAAGAGTAGAATCAGGACCACAGACCTATGCAGACGTGTGAAGTGTGAACAGGTAAGATATTAGTCCTAACCCCTATCCACATTCACTCTAGCTGGATTCTCCAATATGATATCTCGTGTTGTAACTAAGGATCCGTGTCAAACGACCCCGTTGTCAGAGGATCCAACTGTCCAAAGATTCCGTTTATGAGAGATCCCGCTGTCCAAAGATCCCGTTTACGAGAGATCCCGCTGTCCAAAGATCCCGTTTACGAGAGATCCCGCTGTCCAAAGATCACGTTATCGAGCCCCCAATAATGTCGTGTCCTCCTTAAAGTGTCGTCCCTGGAGTGAAGAGAGTCAACACCCCACATTCTAATATTTTTTTCCCTATCAATATCCTGGAGAATCCACCAGTCTTCCGTCACAACACACTCCATCAGCTCGTGGACACATTTTCCTATCACTCTCTCACTGTCGTACTATAGCCCCCTCTCACACTTCCCCAACGCAACTTACTCAACAACTCTTGCTTCTAAAAATTAATAAAGATTAATTTATTAAAAGGAAAAGTGTAACGTATATGAGACGTGTATGCGAAGAAAATTGTGTGTCGTGTATAATAACATAAATGTATATGTCGGCCCTCAAAGTTCAGGATCATAGTACACACTCATGGCAAGGATTACACGATATCACACGAGTCAGTACAATAGACCTCACCGAAGTCGTATCCTTCTCTCCAGACATGTCCTCCCCAGGCTCTATGCCATAGATTAAACCCCATGTAAATTATAATCCGTGGAAAATACATTATTTTCCCCTAACCAACGGTTCCATTAGTTTATCGAAACTGGGTTTCAAATTCGGTGCGGTGAAACAAAGGACATGTCCTTTGAACAGGACTTTTTGTCTCTTCTAAATGTTCTCTAGATTCTCACTATTAAACAGTTATTGTCTATACTCCAATAGAGTCCTTTATTTTTGTTCTAGTCATAAGTGAACTGGATATCCATCACTACTGGTGTGTTAAAACTGGTATGACCTAAACTCATTCGGTATTTATCCTGTAGGATACATATACCATTCAGCTCCACTGAGCAATGTTGATCATCTTCCTCTAGCATAAGCTCTTTGATAAAGTTGCTGGTAATCTTCCTGCGCCAAACTCTATCCGGGATCGGGATTTTTAGTTGTTCCGGGTTCTTCATTCCAACCAGAGGAACCTGTGAAATAAATCAAACACTGGTGATAGCCTCCCCGTCACTGATCTCTATTAGATGATCGTGGCCATCGGCCTCGCTCAGAAAATACAGTGAACCTACTCTGTTAGAGACAGATGACTGAACACATAGGTTAACATCAGGCCAAGACAAGAAAAAAAATCAACAAACAGAATGCGGAACCCCGCCCACCAGGGACCCCTACGGGACTATCCCAATTATCCCTCAGTACTCAATTCTCAACTAGTAAAGCTTATCAACACTTCACTAATCTATTCTCAACTAACAGTGCTAAGTATCACTCTAGTTTTAACAAGGCTACAGCCTATATTAATTAAAACTAATAATAATAGATTCTACCTTAGGCAAAACCGCCTCATTCCGGGATGGCTACTACACTTTGCCATAACGACACATGCTAGTTAATATTCAATTAATCTAACACTGTAGAGCTCTCCCACAAACACGTCCATCATAATCCACGGTTTTGGTCAACACTGCTTCTCCAAATCATGGTTTATGGCAAAACCTAAAATTGGTCACGTGACGGTATTCTTCCGGTCCACACAGGTGTTATTTGGACATCTCATCCACTGTCAAGAATCCCTTCCCCCTGGCCTAGTCACCGTCAAAGCTGTCATCACTTGTTTAGACCTCCCCAACAAGCCAGCGAGTTACTGTATGATCCCAACAACAGTTTCCACAACAAACTGCCAATCTGCTGTCGAGGGGTGACAATCCCAGCCATCCTTCCGTTTTATGTCGGGAAATTCTACATGACAGACGGACTGTTTACTTCCGAGCTGAGTACTTCCGCTTTCAATCCGACCTGTTGATAAACTGTCAAAGCGATGCCGGGATCAATCTCCCTCACCACCGAGTGTTCCCAATCCGTCGACCAGATGTACACGTGCAGCTACAAATATTGTCCTGGGATTTTGACAACCGATGTGTTTTTACTGTTAGTAAAAATAGTGGTCGCTGGCAGATAGTCCGCCTAATCAGAAATCCTCTTATAGTAATCAGCTGGTCAAACGCAAGGTTTTATTTTGTGACATGGCTAACCCCAACAACAAAAGCCGTGAAGAAGTCGACCAAATTGCGCAAATATCGCAGCTTTGTTGTAAACAAACACAACAACGCTATTACGACAATTAAAAAAAAAAAATCGGACGAACTACGAAGGAGAAGAAAATATGTCTGTAGTCAAGAATATGAATCACTTCAACCGGAACAAGCCTATAAATTGTCCCGAAAAGGACTAACCACAACGACTGTAGGTCCTTCTCAGATGTCATGTGGAGCCAGATGACATGATAAGAGCCTTTGGCCACACCAAACAAAGACTGCAATTAATGCGCTGGAATACCAAGGGGATCAGCAAGATAAAATAGAGCTAGAAAACATCTTGAATGAAGCAATTGAGTGAACTAAAAAGGCAGTGAAGTTCATTCTAGAAACAACATTGCAGATATAGACACATTTCAAGCGAATGGACAAAGAAGAAGATAACAATACTATAAGCCTTCGGTTTTGTCAAGGAGAAGTGGAAGATTGTGGATGTTTTGTGACCTTGTTGCTAATCTATTGTATGTCTATAGAACACTAACATACATCATATGTATATAAGGGAGACGCGATATCAGTGTATATAAGTGGCTAGCTTGGTTGCCTGTCAGCCCGGTGATCATGTGTTCGAATCCCCTTCAAGGCGCGAGGTTTAAATCATTGGCCTGAGATCTTTGATCGATCCAACCTGATATGGTACCAGGAAATGTTCAGGCCAGTAAAGGCGGCCAGCATGATGTAGACTACGTGATCTTTCGAGTACCGATTAGTCTAACACAGTGGTTCTCAACCATTTTTGGCTCATGTACTACTTCACTATATGTTCAGAATGTCATTCCACCCCTTTCGTATTTCTTCCCTATAAATTACCCCCCGCCCCAGGTTTTTCATATGCCGAGCGTCCCGGGCAACAAGTCCCTTCGGGGTCCTGGCTAAAGTCAGTAGGATCGTTGATTCCTCTGAAGTCTGAGAGTGTCTGCCTGCACGGCGAGGAACCACCAGTTTGCACACCAATAAGCCAGACATGGAACAACGGATACTCACGCAAACATCAGGTCCTGTATGACATCACAATGATGTTGGACAACAGGATGTCTTCATCCGACATACAGAACTTCACGCTGGAGATCACAGCCAGCAAACGCAAGCAAGCAAGCAAACCCCCTGCCCCTACACAGTATACGTAAAAATTGAAGTTAAATTTAATAGCACATACTAGAACAAGTCTAGATGTCTACATAAAACGTGATTTGTGGGTCTACTTACGTTATAAACGAATTTCAGAAGTGCGAGAAGTACAGAACTGTAAGGTATGGGGGGCGGGGTGGGGGGGGGGGGCAATATCAAGTAATCAGTTCTGGTATTAACGCGATCTTGACATAATCTTACTTCCCCCCCCCCCCCCCCCCCCCCCCCCCCATTGGAAATCCTAAAATTCCCCCCTGGCGAGGGGACGGGGGATTATCCACCGGTTGAGAACCACTGGTCTAAGAAATGTGAAGCTATCACCATAAGACCAATACATCTCAAGGCGTGGAGTAGTGTCTTTTACTGGTTCTTTCTTTCACAGAATATACTGAACATTTTTGTTGGAGAATTCACTAGAGGATTCCAGATAACAGAACGCATGTTGCCTACAGGAGTTAACATCCTTGGAGTAGGGAAAGTCCTACTGGAACAAGGTCAGATTAAGCTGGGGCCACCTGACGATCCAAGGAAGTTGTACATTCTCACCAGGATGAGGTTCCTCGAGCTGGTGGAGCATTACGAGAACCAGTCAGCAAACTATAAAGTGATGGCAGGGGTTGCAGCGGGTGTTGGAGGCAGTCTATTCGTGTATGGAATATGTCGGTACATCGCCAGCTGGCTAGAGCAGTATCAGCAGAGACTCATGTTTGAGAGAATCAGGAGATCCTTAGCTGAACAGCGGAGACTGCGGTCTCACGACACAGGGGGAAATGAAGTTGAAGATGATGAAGGAGAGGTTAGAAATGAGGACATATGTGTTGTGTGTTTGAACAATACGTGCCAGGTGATCTCGCTGCCATGCAGACACTTTAACATGTGCGTTTCTTGTGCGGAAACGCTTCCTGGGCCGAAAAGGTGTCCTGTGTGCAGGACAGACATTGAACGGTTTATACCAATGTATGCAGGGCTTGATTAGTACATTACATTTACAATTACAGAGCTAAGAAGACGCGAGTGTGTATATAAATTACCGCCTGCTGCACGAGTAAACACAAATCAATGACTACATGCAACAACGACTGATTGGATCAGAATTCGCCTCCTCTTCTTTTTCTTCCCTTTATCCCTAACTGGGACACAGATCCTCAACCAGCTCATTCCAAGTCTTTAGTTTTCTCTTGCAGCTTCGTCCATGTCCTTCTGTATTATTCACCCGTCTCTAATTCTTTTCTCCGTGTTTTGTTAGGCCTTCTTCTATTATGTTGACCTTGCGAGTTCCAAACAAAAGATTTTCAAGTATTCTTATGTCAGGTTTTCTTAATGCATGTCCTAAGAAGCGTTTCCCCCTCACTTCTTGATTCACTGATATTTGTCCAGTTCTCTCCACCGGTGTCCAAACTGACTTTTCTGCGATACCATTTTAGTCCTATTTTGGACAGGCGCCTATTTAATGAATGCTTGGAATTTATTAAAAATTGCTTTAAACGTTCTCCGTGTTTCTGGTCTATATAATAGTATTGATGTAACATTGGAGTTAAGTTTATCGAAGTTTAATTTCTTTTGACTGCCACAAATTTCCCAGTTCTATAAATGTTCATCTTGCCTTGTGTACTCTTATTCTAATGTCTTCAAATTCTGAGCTGGCCATCTTTATTTACATTGCTACCTAACTATATTTTACATTTTTCATCTTCTTTCGTTCGCTTCAAATAAACTGTCTATATCTGCAATGTTACCTCTTGTGTACACTTCACTAT
The DNA here is from genome assembly GCA_014155875.1 of Cepaea nemoralis. NCBI lineage: Eukaryota > Metazoa > Mollusca > Gastropoda > Stylommatophora > Helicidae > Cepaea > Cepaea nemoralis. The sequence goes on from JACEFZ010008208.1 coordinate 18,759, forward strand.
CCTTGCTAGTTCCCATAGTCACCCACAAAGTTGTCCTTCCTCTGGTGGCTCGCTAGGCCAGAAGGTTTGCCTTGATGTGTCGTATTCGGGACAGTCTTGGAATCTATAATCTGCGGTCTGGAGCGTCAACCCACACGACTGATTTGCCAATCTTAAATTTTGCATAAATATAGCCGTTAAGCCGATTGTGTCCTGTTCTTAGGCCGCAGAGTACAGATTTGTTCTGCTCTGACCATAATATGGTAATAGCCTTGTGTTGGTGGCTTTCTGTGTGATTTTCTTTTGGCAGTATTAACTCATACATCCCTTACTAATCTTTTGCACCTTCCTTAGCTAATTGATCAGCTCTCTCGTTTTCAAATACCCCACAGAGAGACAGTATCCACTGACCTTGTATCGTAACGCTGGTTGCCTAGTTCAGACAGTAGTGGCTGTAGTCCTGGCAATTTTCTGGACAGGAGTATCTGAAGTATCGATTTTACGTCTGTCAGTAATATCACAGGCTGTGAACCCCGATTGGTATTCAGTAATTTCTCTTTCACTGTCTTGATTGCCTATATCTTTCTACATCATAGTTGTGCCAATACTTTCCCGTTGGTACTCCGGTCGTCATTCATCATTGGCACCTTGTCGTCTTGACAGACGACAGTTTGTTACATTGTGCTTCAAAAAGGCATAATAACTACAACCCATGGCGGGAGCGAGTGTAACTGATCAGACCAATTCGCGCTGTAAATATTCGTCCACAATGGATGCATGTGAACACAATGCCACTTTGGTCGTAACCTTCGTATTATTTGGGAGTTCTATGTACACTCCAGCGACCGCGTTGGTGTATCGGTTAGGAAGTTGCGCTGACAATGGCATGGCCGTGATCAAACGAGGGTTCGATACTTGGACTCACCGTTCGCTACGAGAGAGAAAGACTGGCCACCTATTCCTCCGTGTACGAAGACCTACACAATGTGACGGTCCAAACACTTCACATACCCACAGCAGACTCCTGTTATAGGACACTTTAAAAAAAAAATGTACACTCGGCTAGGAATCCAATTCGGCACTAGCAGGAAGAATCATCCAACATGTGTGTACTAAGTGATTCAATATGCATGACTTGGAAGGTCGAAGCTGGATCTGTACGTAGACTGTGGACTGATTCGCTGCGGAAGTCTGTTGTCCGTAAAGTCACTTTCATCTTCGTCCCGGGACATGCGGGAGTCGAGGGAAATGAACGAGCTGATAAACTGGCTGGCTCTGCACCCCCTGCAGATGGCCAGCCCATGGATCGCGCCGATGTTATTAGCGCCCTTAAAGATATGTCGAGAACAGAGGACTTTGACATCAGTGAATCCACATCGCTGTCCAGGATGAAAGACTTGGGAGTAAGAATTGGCACGGCTAGACACGAGAGGTACATCGGGAAAACGATGTACCTCGTCAACCAACATAGAACTGGCACTATTAGCCACCAGACGCTGATGCATATGCTGGGGAGGGAGGGGGAGGATCTGAGGACCTATGGATCTGTCCGGAGTGCAATGAAGATACTCTGACTGATAACTGATAACAGGAAGAGTCATGGTAGAGGACGAGAGACATTCGCAACCAACTGGTCGCTGGCCATACACTTGACTTCTGAATGAGACGGAGAAAATATACGCTTGTTCTGAGTGTTATACATGGGTATTGGGTGACAATTTCTTATTAGTTTTGTTTATTAATTGTTTTCAATTGACATTCAGACTTAAAATACAGACATCACAATAAAAGAAAAGATAAGCCTTATTTTAAAGTATGTTCTCAATTAACTTGACATAAGTCAATAAATGACCGTCTACACAACAAAGGTTGGCTGCAACTTATGTTTCTTACTCTGTTTGTGCACTCTGACACATGACTGTTCCTCCATCTCTTGTTGTTATCTCTATACACTTATATTTTATCGACACTAGCTCACCCGCCTCGACATTTTCCAGAAGGAGACGAAGAAGAGGATGAAAAGAAGGGGGACAGAAAGAAGGGAAGAAGAAGTAGTGGTATTAGTAACATAAGTAGTAGTAGTAGTAGTAGTAGTAGTAGTAGTAGTAGTAGTAGTAGTAGTAGTAGTAGTAGTAGTAGTAGTAGTAGAAGAAGAAGTAGACGAATAAGGGAAAGAAGAAGAAGGAAGAAGATTAAGAATTAAAAGGGAAGAAAATTGATAAGAATCAGATGAAGATGATTGAGAGATAGAAAAAAGGAAGAAGAAGAAGAGGCGAAGGAAGAAGCCGTGGAAGAAGATGTCTTTTCCTTCTAAACTGTCAAACTGTCATCTACTGACTATACTACATTGCAGTGTATGGGTGGGGGAGGGTCCCTTGAACCTGAGGAATTAAGGCCGCCTGACTAGTGCAGTCGCCGCGAACTGTGCAGGTTAGAATATTCTTTTTGCCCTCGACAGAAAAAGATCCACACCTTACCGAGGATTCGAACCAGGGTCTCCCGAAGGAGATCCCGGCGTTCTTATCCACTCGACCACCCGCCCCCCTTCCTTGTAAACAACTGCACTAATTTTCTTGTACTCACTTCACCATCAACTCCGGAGTCAGGTTGCATGGACAGAATTCGTGGCTGGACTGAAGAGTTACTTGTTGGAGTCTGAAATCACTACTACCAATAATGGATGTTTGTTGAATCATGTTAGGTAATCTGCATTAAGACCATAGATGAAGATTTGTGTAAACGCCATTTCTTTATAATCTAGCTGGCAGCCTGTCTTTGAGCTCATTCATATGAAATTATTGGGACGGTTCTTGGATTTTCACATCAGTATAAAAACAAAATTAGAAGAAATAATTTACACAATAGATGATCATTACTGCTTTCTTGTTGCCCATGGCGACACATGCTATGGTACGAAGTTTAGTTTAGTTTAGTTTAGTCGACGGATCAACATCACGGCACACGGGTGTAACCCATAGTATATTACGCCATAAGTGCTCCTTTCTACTCCTAACTCAAGCCTGAGTCCGGAGAAACTCAGCTGAGTGCACGGACTCCGAAGCACTGGCGAGGATCCTGAAATACGCTGGGCAGATTTTTAACTCGAAATTTTGCATGGGCAGCGCCGTTAGGCTATTCTTTTTCGATTTCCAACTGCCAAGGGAATTTTTACGCGAGCAGTAATGCACACGGGCGTCCAATCTCACTACCCAGAGACCAGGGGAAATTTTATTACTAGAAGTCCACGTGAAATAAATCCTGGTCCTCACCAGGGCTTGAACCCGGGACCTCCAGCACTCGAGGCGGACACCATATCTCGAGACCACTCAGCTATGGTAGGAAGATGTATGAAACTACGAATTGTGGACCTCTGCAAGGATTCTGTCTAATGACTGCATGGGAAGCCTGTCTCAGCTTTCCAGAACATGCTTGAAACAAAGGCACCAACAGTCGTCCATTCAGTTTGTGCAAGTGTTACAACTCTGTTAATGACGTAAATTGCATGTTCGGAAAAATGGCGGCCGTCGGTTGCTGAACTAACTGGGTTTGCCTTATGCAGTAATGTGTGGCTGCTGGTTTTCTAGTGACTGCCGCTTCCATCGACGATGAACTGTATGTTTCGGGGCGGGCTTTTGTGTTGGCATTCTGACAGCAGAATTATGCATAGTATGCCTGCGTGGGCTGTTGTTGAGCCGCCTGTCTGTTCCACTTTTCACAGGGCAATGAGGACACAAGAATGGAACATGATGGGGCAACCCTTTGCCGTGAAGTTGGAACCGCGACTAACCCACAACACATTGTACAGTAGGGGTGGGAAGTGCTAGGAATTTCATCTTCCTGTCAGGACATGTGAAGGTCAAGGGCAACGAGGGAGCAAATAGACTGGCTGGCTGGTCTGCTTCTGACATTTATCTCTCATTGGAGCAAAAACATTCAACCAGCTCCGGCCAAGCCGTCCTTTCTTTTGTTACCTTCTGAAGCTCTTTCCATGTTCTCCCCATATTCGTCTCTTTCTCCAATTTTCTTCTCTGAGTGGTTTCAGGTCTCTATCTACTACATCTCCCCTGTGGGTTTCATGCCTCCTTCTCCTTTTAATACGCCTCCCCTGTCCCTGAGTGTTTCAGAAAATGGACTTTCTACCGTGGGCGGGGGGGGGGGGGGGGGGGGGGGGGCCTTAAAATTAAAACCTTAAATGTTGTTTTTCCTACTCCACTTCTATTCTTGCTGGACTGACATACATGCATGACCATACTGGATCTTAATTCGCGGATGAATTTCTATAGGTTTCATCCCTTTCTTTCTTCCCTTTCTTGATTTGTTGGAGTCTGTCTTGTCGCTTAAAAGTTGACAGGGTCGACTTCATTGCACCGAGTGTTATCCAATATGGCTCTGTCTCTTTCCACAGCGCGGAAAGCATTGCACAAAGCACAAACTCTGTAGCTCCAGCGACGGCCCTCAGGAGTCTCCGAAAAAATGCACTTTTGAACGGAAGGACGTGGCCTGGAATCAAACACACAACCTTCAGAGCCCGAGTCAGACGGCTTGACCACTTCGCCACAGAGACTCCCTGGAGTCTGTCTTGTTTTCTTCCTATGCTCGATTTGTGATTCTGCCTTACTACTTTAGTCCTTCTACTCTGGACAGGCTCCAGTTGACGAATGCATGTAGTTATCAGTGCTTTAGTCATTCTACTCTGGACAGGCTCCAGTTCATGAATGTATGTAGTTATGAGTGCTTTAGTCGTTCTCAGTGTTTCTGATTCATAAAGTAGTACCAATTTAACGTTTTGATTAAATATTCCAAATATGGTGCTGGGTTTAATGTCTTTTGACTTCAACACATTTCCCATAGCTATTTAAGCACCTCTTGTCTTTTATATTCTTCTTCTTCTACGTTCATCCGGAATATTATTTGGATGTAATTGTGTTGTACCTGTTTACAACAGAGCTGTGATATTTGCACCTTTTGGCCAACACATCTGACTTCTGAGGGCATTTGCTAACCAGGTTAACCTTCCCGGGTGTTTTATATTCTTATTTTATAATCTCTATCTGTTCCCTCATTGTTTTCTACATTGCTACCCACATAGGTATATGACTGCACATTTAGACTGACCTGTGCTACTACTAGATCAGAGCAATCAATAGACCCAGTCGGCATTATCAAAGCCCCTAGAGAGTTGGGGAGCCAGATCAGGACTTTCAAATGAATTAGTCAACATTATTATTTTGATTGCAAACGTTTATACTGCAGATCAGAGTCAATGGTGTGCTCTATGGGGAAGTGAAGAGATAATTTGGTCAGTGTGGAACCTCATCATGGCACATCAGCCCCTTTGTATACCATCCTCTAACATCACCGTTGGATGCCATCCTGTATCATCACCTTTGTATCCCATTCTCTATCATCAACTTTGTATCACATCCTCTATCATAAACTGTGTATCCCATCCTCTATCAAAAACTGTGTATCCCATCCTTTATCATCATCTTTGTATTCCACCATCTAACATCACCTTTGTACCGCATCCTCTATCATCAACTGTGTATCCCATCTTCTATCATCAACTGTGTGCCCCACCCTGTATCATCACCTGTGTACCCCATCCTGTATCATCACCTTTGTATCCCATATCATCACCTTTGTACCCTATCCCATATCATCACCTTTGTATCCCATCCTGCATCATCACCTTTGTATCCCATCTTGCATCATCACCTTTGTATCCCATCCTATATCATCACCTTATTATCACATCCTCTATCATCACCTTTGTATCCCATCCTCTATCATCACCTTAGTATCCCATCATGTATCATCACCTTTGTATCCCATTGTGAATCATAACCTTTGTATCCCATCATGTATCATCACCTTTGTATCCCATCCTGTATCATCACATTTGTATCCCATCCTGTATCATCACCTTTGTATCCCATCCTCTATCATTACCTTTGTATCCCATCCTATATCATCACCTTTGTATCCCATCCTCTATCATCACCTTCATATCCCATCATGTATCATCATCTTTGTATCCCATCCTCTATCATTACTTTTATGGGTTATGGATGTCAGAGGCACTGGATGTCATGGTTCACCATCAATGATGATCACCAGAGTCGTGGGTCAGACCTGTGGTCTTGTCCCAACTATGTCATGTGACCCAGCCATTCAGGTATTGATCTCTTTGTCCTCCCCTTGCTCTTTTCTCATCAGATTTATCTGTCACTGTCATTACTGTCGACAGTACCCTGCAGGGTAGGACAGCAATTAAGGCTAGCACAGTTACTGTGGGTGTGCAGATTAGGGGTTTTATTTCTGCCCCTGACAGAAACACATCCAGCATCTTACCAAGGATTCGAACCTGGGTCTCCTGAATGGGGACCCAGTTTTCTAGCCACTTGGCCATCAATTATGATTAAGTTTTTAAGTTTATTTCTAATTCTTAACATGTCCCAAACATCTTGACTGTCAATGTCTAATTTCTCTAATCATTTTCTGTGTTCATCTGTTCCTTGAAGGACTATCTCGTTCATTTGTCTGCCCATAGTATTCTTCATATTTTCCTCAGAAACTACATTTCCAATGTCATAAGATGTTTCTCATCTTCTGTATGATTGACCAAACCTAACATTACACCAAAAGTCTGCAACAGACACAAATGATACACAAACTACTGGGAAAAATCTAAGAACCTTTATAACATTCACAATGAGGATACAGTGACATGACAGTGGCTCAGTGTATTACTGCCAGCACAAACACATGAAACACAATCCAATAAATCTACTTAAAAATGAAAAATGAATTACATATACATTTTCTAGGTAAATTACTGAAACAATTTGTTTGCTATTATACATAAGTACACACATTTCTTTTGTTTCCTCTGTCTTGCTCTTGATGTGCAGGCTATTTGTTGCACTTATACTGTTTACTGTGAAACAGTCTTTAGCATCTTTCACCTGATAGGGGGTCTCCATGGTAACACGGTTAAGTTGTCTGCCTTATGATCTGAAGATTGGGAGTTCATTTCCAGACCATGTCATTTAGACCATGAGTGCAATTTTTCATGGGATCTTGAGGGTCATCAATGGAGCTACAGAGTTGTGCTTTGTGTGATCTTCTTCTTCTTTGTTCATCTAATATTTCTTTGCTTTCGACATAATTGCATTGTGACCTATTTATTTGTGCCTTTTGGCCTATACATTCAACTTCTTCAGGCATATGTTGACTGGGCTAGCCTTCCATGGTTTGTGTGGTGCTCTCGCAGGCAGCTTGCCATTCTACTGAGAGTGACTGATCCAGATGGGGTAAAACCAAGTGTAATGAAGCCAGTCCTCCCAACCTTTAACCCAAAAAGTAGCATACATGCACTGTAGAAATGGTTACAGCATATTTATCTGAGCAGCTCTGAGCTTGTGGCAGTGACCAGGAGAAGAAGATAAGCTTCATTATCGTGACAGTTCTGCATATATGAAAAGCAATAACAATTGAAAAACCCATTTACACACCTTGAAGTACACTGGACATACGGTGTTAACCCCACTCAAAGGATGATGTGGTAAGTATCACACCCTATATACATAGCATTAGTATTGGATCTCTCTGCTGGCTGTTGAAGATTATGACTGAGCGCTTATGGGAATGACCCGAGTGCAGTGATGTTGGTTCTTGACTCAACTCGTATACATAACATGATCAGTAAATTTGGAAGATGAAGAAAGAGAAGATAATTGTAATGACAAGGTTATAACAAAAAAATAAAATAAATAAACCATGACTCAAATTCAAAGAGAACAACTTTCCCAACATCATAATGATTAAAGATCTAATGATGCTAAAGGGCATAACTTGACACAAGAATAACCAACAAATGTGTAAACGCAATTACTAGCAAAATCATACAGTTTCATTAACAGCCAAACACTTCGGGCAACACTTGTTATGTTTATATCGGGACAAAGGATGTAATATAATGAGAAAGTTCATGTTATTTAACTAATTATATGTATACAACATAAGCTATTAGTTAAAACTCTGAGGTATTAATACAAACGCCTTCTATCCTGAAGGAATATAACAAACAAATAATACCTGATAGGAAATGCATAAATTTACATAATTAAAACAAAACAATAAACATATAATTGTGTTACATAGGCAGATAATGTTTAGAGAATTGTACGTGTATATATCTGATGAAATGTACACATACCATGTAAGGTGCAGCAGTTTTATATGGGTGGTCTCCGTGGCTAAGGACTTATGGACACGATTTATAAACCACCTTCCCCGCGTTCAAAACACAGCTGCTGACCAATTTGGCATAGACTGCGTTGCACTGGGTTTTAACGAGCTGGTATGGGAGTCGGTCATTCAGAAAGCAATGGCAAACAACTGAACGTAAACTTGCCAAGACACCAACAACAGCAGTAAAATGCTGTTGTTCACAGCGATGTCCTGTAAAAAGGATATGCAAAAAAAAAAAAAAAAAAAAAAAAAAAATTAAAAAAAAAAAGGTTTTAGATGCATCTATAAATTATTTAGGAATATTTAGTATAAAATTAAAATACAGTACATGTTTTATTCTTCAACTTACAACAGAAATCATCATCCCTAGCCTGCCCTGTGAACAACTTTTACCCAATAACAAGACTTTCGCAATTCCCCGCTATCATAAGCCAAATGTCCTGGCTCTGTCTTCTGAAGTACTTGTAATTTACATCCACAAGTCAAGGACGAGAAGTCAACATTTAAGTCCAACTTACCGAGGTAGGGGTTGAACCCGCTACCTCGGCAACAGCACACCAGAAGTTTAAGAGCGAGCGTTCTTAATAATTTTACCATGCCGACCTTCTTTAGTGTTTAACTAATATTTTCTTAAATTTAAAGTTCCTGAAGATTAGCTAGTGGTTACTGTTATATGTAACTAGTTAAGTATCATAATCTTCTTCTGCTGCGTTCACCAGGAGAGTATTTTCGGACGTGATTGCGTTGTGCATGTTTACAGCAGAGCTGCGTTCTTGCGCCATTAGTCTGACACATCCGACTTCTGCCGGCATTTGTTGACTGGGTAAAGCTTCCCGGGATGTATCGTAATAATAATACCTCTGACACCATATTGAACAGTCATTAACATCTGATGGGAGATGCCTTGAAGAGATTAAAACAAGAATTGCCACGGCGAAGGTAGCCTTATGTAAGATGAAAACATACTGACCAATAAAAAGATATTTGCAACAAGAAAAAGAGTGTTGAGGTGCTACATAGAACCTGTACTTTTGTATGGATGTGAAGTGTGAACAATGAGCAGATAAGCTGAAAAACATCTGATGGCTGTGGAAATGTAGTTTCTGAGAAAAATGCAAAGAATACCATAGACAGACAGAAAAACCAATGACCAAGTACTACAAGTAAGAAATGAAAATCGTAAACTGATTATAGAAATTGGACGTAGACAGTAACAATTTTTATGCATGTTATGAGAAGAAATAAATTGGAGAACTTGGTGACAACTGGCAAGATTGAGGTGAAGAAGGTGAAGAGAACAAAGAGAAGACAGAGAAGAATACCTGGATGGTTTGGCCACGTGGTATGGTCGAGTGAAATGAGAGAGAGAGAGAGAGAGAGAGAGAGAGAGAGAGAGAGAGAGAGAGAGAGAGAGAGAGAGAGAGAGAGAGAGAGAGAGAGAGAGAGAGAATGAATTTGATAGTTATAATAAATAGCGCAGTAAATATGATACTTTTCTGGACATATGAACTCTGTAAAACACTTCCCTAAGCTACTGAATGTAAGATTGCGTAGAAAATCACAAACAGCCAAAAGGAGCTGGAGTTGATTGTAATGTCCTGCAAAGAACATTCAACTTTTAAATTTTTTTAATAGTTGAATGATTGTTGTTGCAGCTGTTTATAAACAACTTAATCTCTACATGCTCTTGAATACAACTGAAATTGTCAATATGTATTCACATGTGCAGATTTTTCATGAATTTTATTACTGGAGACAACCCAATGTACATTTTCAGTATGAAAGAGCTGAATTCGCACTGAAGGAAAAGCACTCGTCTCAACCTATTTGATTAACATACATTTTTAGAGTTGTTTCCCCTAAACTATTAAAATCGGTCACTTTTGGACTTCATTTAGAGTAAAGTGTTTAAAACAGCTGACCTGGGCTGCCAGGGCCACCCAGCCTAACATGGGTACCAAGAAGTGTCTTGAGAAGTAAAAATGGTCAGCGTGAAATTCACCTCATCACCCTTCGAATGTTCATTAGTTGATACAAATCTGGGGCTATCACCATAAGCCAATACAGCTCAAGGTGTGAGAAAAGGGCCCTAAATGAAATCTATCTATACTGGACAATTGGACTGAAATTTTGAATTCTTGTCCTTGGGGATGTAAATTACATATACCTCAGAAGTCGGAGTGGGTCCGCATTATGGCATGGGACACTGGTAATAGGAAAAGCTGGCCCACATACACAAATCAGTACATTGTGGATTAAGCTCGAGTTCTAAGCAAGCAAAAAAAAATTATCCATGGGTTCAAACATAAACCGATCAAACAGATTTATTATTTCTTTATTTATTATAAAAGGCCTTTTTCATTTAAATGCTACTCATATTCCTCGTACCATTTCTAAACTATAATAATGAATTTTATTTTTGAAGTTATATTTTCCAAGAACTTTGACTATTATTTAAGACTTAAGTAATATTATTTAGTTAGTTAGTTAGTCGACAGATCATCCTCATTGCACATCGAACTATTCAGTCCATAAGTGCTTGGATCCTCTCCTCAGTAAATCCCGCAGCGTGTAGCGGCTCACGACACCAGTTCTGTCATGGTTTATTAATCTTCTTTGGCTTCCTGCGTAGTGTTCTTGTTTGGCCACACCTCTTTTAACTTCTGTTCTCACAGCCTGACCATGGTTGTAGACTCACAGTCATCGACTTACTTATCATAGAGCATTCAGAATGTCTGCCAGGTCCATGGCTCGTCCACCTTCCATAGTAGCCCTACCTGCAAGCCTGTCAGCCTGCTAATTTCCTTGTACATCCGCATGCCCTGGAACGAAAATAAAACTAATCTTTGCCAACCGAGACCGCTCCAGAGACAGCAACCACTCTCTTTGGACCCACCCCATATCTATCTTCCTGAGCATACTTATTGAATCACTAAGGACACATCATGTCTGTGTCTCAAGCCATGTTATTGCTTTATTACTGCCATGACTTCCATAGTCAGGCTATTTGTGTTCAAAGCAAAAGCACCAGACTCTTCCTTCACAATTTTCCCTCTGGCCGGAGCCGTAAAGGCCTATGAACCTCTCACTCCTCGAATGACTGACCCATCCATGTAAATGACAGCATCATCCTCTAAAGAATTCTCGAAGATCAGAGCCTGTATTTTCACCTCCACGGCAGCTGGATTTCCTTGTCTGCATTTCCTGTCTAGTTGGATGCACACTGAAAATGATGTACAGCACTCTGTTGGCACTTGTACCCACTCCTCGCCAGGTTCTAAGTCATCAAGTGAACACACCTGTTGAAGAATGTCTTCGGCTTGACCCATCCATAACTTTCCTCTTTTTAACCTGCTGCCCTTTACCTTCTTAATCTCGCTATGCAGTGGATGTTGTGTGTTTGCGTTGACTGTGAGGTAGGCACGTGCTCGGCAAATTTGTATTCTGTCCCTCACGGTTGGAAAATCAAGAAGGTAGCGCATTGCCCTGCATGCTGTATCTCTTGTACATCCAAGAATAATATGCATAGCTTCGTTCTGTATCATTTCCATTTGCTTAAAGCTGAGAGTCAGGATCGCCGTCGCATACTCCAAAACAGAAAGGACTAGACCCTCGTAAAGAAGACATAGATGGCGCTGCTCACAGTTTGCTGCCGCCATAACTCGCATCGCAGCCAAACATTATTTTACAGTATATAATCAATAATATCATACATAATTCATCAACAAAATCTGCATGCATTCAGTCTACACTCATTCAGTACACAGATTTTAAAACATTCTACTTTTCAATTTTGCTATTTGAATTACAATACAACTACATGTCTAAATCTTGTTTGTTGAAATAAATCATTTCTGTTCCTCTTCTGAACCAATTTGTTGAAGCTAAACTTTATTTTGTTTTTCTGAACCTTGTTGGTTGAAGTAAAAACATGATTCTACTTCAGGAGCTTGGCAGTTAAAGGAAAACATTGCTGTTTTCGTTGAACGTTGAAGTAAAACATGATTCTACTCCAGGACCTTGCTGATTGATGTAAAACATGATTCTACTCCAGGACCTTGCTGGTTGATGTAAAATATGATTCTACTTCAGGAGCTTGGCAGTTAAAGGAAAACATTGCTGTTCTAATTCTGAACCTTGATGGTTGATGTAAAACATGATTCTACTTCAGGACCTTGCTGGTTGATGTAAAACATGATTCTACTCCAGGACCTTGCTGGTTGATGTAAAACATGATTCTACTTCAGGACCTTGCTGGTTGAAGTAAAACATGATTCTACTTCAGGACCTTGCTGGTTGATGTAAAACATGATTCTACTCCAGGACCTTGCTGATTGAAGTACAACATGATTCTACTTCAGGACCTTGCTGGTTGATGTAAAACATGATTCTACTCCAGGACCTTGCTGGTTGATGTAAAACATGATTCTACTTCAGGACCTTGCTGGTTGAAGTAAAACATGATTCTACTTCAGGACCTTGCTGGTTGAAGTAAAACATGATTCTACTTCAGGACCTTGCTGGTTGATGTAAAACATGATTCTACTCCAGGACCTTGCTGGTTGATGTAAAACATGATTCTACTTCAGGACCTTGCTGGTTGAAGTAAAACATGATTCTACTTCAGGACCTTGCTGGTTGATGTAAAACATGATTCTACTCCAGGACCTTGCTGGTTGATGTAAAACATGATTCTACTTCAGGAGCTTGGCAGTTAAAGGAAAACATTGCTGTTCTAATTCTGAACATTGATGGTTGATGTAAAACATGATTCTACTTCAGGACCTTGCTGGTTGATGTAAAACATGATTCTACTCCAGGACCTTGCTGGTTGATGTAAAACATGATTCTACTTCAGGACCTTGCTGGTTGAAGTAAAACATGATTCTACTTCAGGACCTTGCTAGTTGATGTAAAACATGATTCTACTCTAGGACCTTGCTGATTGAAGTACAACATGATTCTACTCTAGGACCTTGCTGATTGAAGTAAAACATGATTCTACTCTAGGACCTTGATGATTGAAGTACAACATGATTCTACTCTAGGACCTTGCTGATTGAAGTAAAACATGATTCTACTCTAGGACCTTGCTGATTGAAGTACAACATGATTCTACTCTAGGACCTTGCTGATTGAAGTAAAACATGATTCTACTCTAGGACCTTGCTGATTGAAGTACAACATGATTCTACTCTAGGACCTTGCTGATTGATGTAAAACATGATTCTACTCCAGGACCTTGCTGGTTGATGTAAAACATAATTCTACTTCAGGACCTTGCTGGTTGAAGTAAAACATGATTCTACTTCAGGACCTTGCTGGTTGATGTAAAACATGATTCTACTTCAGGACCTTGCTGGTTGAAGTGAAACGTGATTCTATTCCAGCAGTTCCCTGGTTGAAATAAAACACTGCTGTTCTTCTTCTAATATAGTCTGGTTGAAGTAAAACTTTATTGTACTTCTGAAGCTTGCTGACTGAAGTAGAAACGGTGCTGGTTTACTTTTGAATCTTGGCGAATTAAGTAAAATGTTGCTGTTATATTTTTCAGTCTTGCTGACTGAAGTAGAATATTGCTGTTCTATTTATGAATCTTTCTGCTTGAAGTAAAACATCACTGCCTAATCTCTTAATCATGCTGGTTGAATTAAAACACTGCTGCTCTATTTCTGAACCTTGCTGATTGAAGTAAAATAGGATTCTACATCAGAACCTTGCTTAATGAAGTAAAACATTAGAGCTCCGTTTCTCAATCTTGACAGTTGAAGTTAAACATTACTGCTCCATTTCTCAATCTTGACAGTGGAAGTAAAACATCACTGCTCGAACTGTCAATCTTGATAATTGAAGCAAAACATTACTGATCCATTTTTCAATCTTGATAGTTGAAATAAAACATTACTGCTTCATTTCTCAATCTTGACAGTGGAAGTAAAACATTACTGCTCCAATTGTCAATCTTGATAGTTGAAGCAAAGTATTACTGCCCATTTCTCAATCTTGATAGTTGAAGTAAAACATTACTGCTCCATTTATCAATCTTGATAAATGAAGTAAAACATTACTGCTCCATTTCTCATTCTTGATAGTTGCAGCAAAACATTACTGCTCCATTTCTCAATCTTGACAGTTGAAGTAATATATTACTGATCCATTTCTCAATCTTGATAGTAGTAGTAGTAAAACATTACTGCTCCATTTCTCAATCTTAACGGCTGAAGTAAAACAGCACTACTAAACTTCTGACCATTACCGAATGAAGTAAAACAGTGCTCTCCATCAGAACTTTGCTAGTCAAAGTAAAACATGATTGTCTATAAGAATTTTCCTGGTTAAAGAAAAAAAAGTTGCTATTCTGTTTCTGTTTTGCTGGTTGAAGTAAAAAAAAAAAAAAAACCACTGTTCTACTTCTGAACCTTACCAATTGAAGTAAAACAGAATTTTACATCATGACCTTACTTTTGAAGTAAAACATTACTACTCCATTTCACAATCCAGACCATGATTAGCCTGTAAAATATAATTCTACATCAGAATTTTCCAGGTTGAAGTAAAGCATTGCCATTCTATTTTTCAATCTTGATTGTTAAAGTAAAACATTGTTGCTCTACTTCTGAACCTCTATGGTTGAAGTAAAACAGTATTCTACATCAGAATTTTCCTGGTTGAGGTAAAAGATTGCTGTTCTATTTCTCAATTGATATAAAACAAAGCTGCTTTACTTAAGAAACTTACTGACTGAAGTTACATATTGCTGTTCTATTTCTCAATCTCGCTGGTTGTAGTAACACACAGTTGTCTGAACATTACTAGTTAAATTGAAATATGCTATTCTACTTTCAAGTTTTTCTAAGTAAAACACAGCTCTACTTCTGAATCGCACAGGTTAAAATAAAATACTGCTCTAATTATGAAATTTCATGACCGAAGCAGAACATACTTTTTTTCATGAATAATGTAAAATGCCCGAAGATAAATGCTGTATTATGAAGCTAAATGACAGATGATTTGACTATAAGGACTAGATACAACCAGAGCACCATTATAACATGGCGGCTGCTTGGTTTTCCTGAAGATCAGCACAGAGCGGAGGTATAGGAGTTGGAGTGAGCTCCCCTCGTAAAAATTTGTCCACAAACTCTAATGCTGTGTTTGATGTGACCTTGACTTCAGAACAAGTGTACACATTATGTTCTGGGCTGTCTAAGATGACCAGAAGTGGACATGTATCGTCAAGGTCAGCAAAGTCTCGTACATTGTCAGCGAACTCATCCTGTTGGAGAGACAGAGAAATACAAGTGAGATTTCTGTTCATGCTGGGAAACAATATTCTTGAAGTGATGTCATAGTGGTTCATCCTCATGTAGAGAAGTCAGCATGGCCGAATTGATAAGAGTACTTCCACTGTGCTGATCTGAAGGCAGCAGGTTCAACGCCCTTCTTTGATCAGTTGGACTAACATGTTGACTTCTCTTCCTTGGGGATGCACATTACAAGTATCCCAGAAGTCAGGTACGCCTGATAGCAAGGGACACTTTTATAGAGAAAGCTAACCCATATGCGAATGTCAGTCCATTGTGGATTACGCTTGAGTTCAAAACGAGCAAATGAAAAAAAATATTAGTAGACCCTTTTCAGAATACAGATTTCATCATGGCCCCTCCAAAAAAGTCTCTAGATTTCTGGCCAGTTCACCCGCTTTATCCAGTTTAATGTCTAAAGTGTTTACAATGTCTTGCATTAATCTTTGTGCTGCTTCTTCCAGGGACCATGCCTTCCGTCACTGTTCTTTTCAAACCCTTGTGACGTTTAATACGGCCAAAGTATCTTAGTTTCCAAGACATGACACTGCTTATGAGGCAGTTTTCTTCGATGTTCAGATTTTGTAGAATGTCAGTAGTTTTCTTCTTTCTGGTCCACGGTATTCTCAAAACATTTCTGTTATATTTAAGTTTAAAATCCTCAATGCTCTAATTCAGTGGTTGCGAAATGGTCCATAACTCACATCTGTACGTTGCCACAGAAGGGACAGATTTTCTCAAAACGTTTTCTTAAATTTTACTTTAAAGCAGTAGTTTCAAAAGTGGGTGGTATGGTTTCTATTCCACTACCCTCACTAACCCCAGTGACATAATGGGTTAAACTATATCATGTTTGAGACAGGACTTGAAGCAGACGGAGTGGATTCATTTAACAATTGGCTAGAATAGGAGTTAAAATGGCCATAAGGACAAAATGATTTAAACAAACAACCACCTCACCAGAAGATTTACATTATTAAAAACAGTGGATTACATAACAATTGGCTGGATAGGAGTTAAAACGGCCATAGGGACAGAATGATTTAAACAAACAACCGTCGTGTGAAAAGATTTACATTAGTAAAAACAGTAGATTACATAACTATTGGCTGGAATAGGCGTTAAAATTACAGCGGGGACAGACTGAGTTAAACAACCACACATCTGAGACAGGAGTTATAGCAGATGGAATGGATTAATTTTACAACTGTCTGGAATGAAATAATAAACAACAAATCCCGAAGCATGAACCTGCCATTGTCTATGAAGGAGTTAGGACGACCAATTTTGTAGGCCTGAGTGCACGGAGTAACAGGTGATCAGTCTTTCCCCCTCTTAGCGAATGGTGAGCACAGGTGTTGAACTCATCTGACCTTACTCATGACATTATCAGAGTAAGGACCTAATGATTACACAAACATGTCTGTTTTCTGGTTGGAATAGGAGTTACAATTACAGTGCGTACAAAATGATAGAACAAACACATATCTGAGACAGGAGTTTAAGCAGAGTGGATTAATGTAGCAATTTGGTTTGAATAAGAGTTAAAATTACAACAGGAACAGAAGTTAAAAAAACAACCAGCTTGATAGAAAAGTTAAAGAAGATTAGTCAATTCAGTGGATTCTTTTAACAACTGGTTGGGACAGAAGAAACTCAATTAAAACTGGGTGTCAGTGTATAGAAACTTTGTTGTATGCTGACTTTCAAAGAGAATACAAATCTATGCATTACCTCTGCTGCAATGTAGAAGAAAAGATCCCTGTCTTCTCCTTTCTCTGCCTCACGATTGGCAGCCTCAGCAAGAACATCCATCCCCTGCTTCAGTCCAGCCTCACTGCCATCTGAAAGATTTAAGAGATCTATGACATTATCTGGCTGACAAGTTATATCCTGTTCAGTGTATGGGAAATTCTGGCTTATTTAGTCAGAGTGCAACAAATAAAATGCTATTGTGTCTACAATGTTACCTTACAATTTCTGTCATTTTCATCAGGTATCCTATTTCCCGTCTTCTTATTCTTCTTCACTTCTTCATTTTTTACTTCTAATCCATGTGCCTAGTTTGGACATATATATATATATCTGGTGTTAATGTTGGCAGAATTAGAGATACGAAATAAACAACAAAGACTAATATCTGGCGCAAAAGGCGACAAACATAAATAATTTTACATCTAGAATGACTGTTAAGGAAAACACAGATTTGGCACAGCAGAGTTCTGCAGAGCCAGCCAATCTGTCCGCCTGTTCATTTCCCAGCACACCGGCATGCCCCGGAGAAAAGATCCAGGCGATGCTTTTCACCCTGACCTCCGAAGCGAAGCAAGCCACTCCGCACGAAGTCTGCCCGTCCTCACCCTCGTCAGCATGCTTTCTGAGTCAGTTACAATCACGATGTGTGTGTGTGTCGTATTCTCCATCCAGTGGAGAGCCGCAGTAACTGCCTCCACTTCCATTCTTAAGCTGGATGTTGTGGTATCATATGCCAGGCTCTCCTGCCCCAAACATCGACCATTAGCTTTGGCTATGAACCCCCAGCCATGTCTCTCACCTCTTGACACCGAACCATCTGTGTAGATAATCACATCACTCGAGTGAGCATTGTCCTGAATTAGTTGCTGGATTTCCACTTCCGTGGCCCCTGCTGGCCACTCCCTGCACTCCCGGCTTAATGTGATTATAACTCTGCACAAGTCTGACTGCTCCGCTGGCACTCTGACCCACTCCTCTCCACGCCTAATGTTCTCCAAGGGGCACACTTGTCTGATCGTATCCTCCACCTGAGCCATCCATGATTTCCCTCTTATCAGTCGCTGACCCTTAACTACGTCCAGCGCCTCATGCAGTGGGTGGTCTGTGTCTGCAGCTACTCTGAGGTATGCCTTCGCCTGCATCACCTTGAGCCTACCAGCAACAGTCGGCAGACCAAGGATGTAACGCATACACACTACTGGGGTGTCTCTAGTGCATCCCAGAATGACCCGCATAGCTTTGTTCTGTATGCGCTCTAACTTCACCAGCTGACTCTCTGAGACAGTGAGCAGACCTAATCCATAATAGTGATAAAGTGATGAAGTTATGAAGTGATAATGTGATGAAGTGATAATGTGATGAAGTGATAAAGTGATAATGTGATGAAGTGATAAAGTGATGAAGTGATAATGTGATGAAGTGATAATGTGATGAAGTGATAAAGTGATGAAACATGATGAAATAGGAAACATGCTGGAAGATATTAATGTTAATGAGAAACACCAGAATAACTTCTGGAAGCAAGTAGTAACAGTTAAAATTGGAAATAAAGAGGGCAATTATGTACGATAAAGTAAGACCTAAGACAAAGATGTGTTTTGTCACTGGACTTCTTCTCTCTCTACAGTTAGTTGCAAATCCTTTACAGGATGTCACAGTCAACCCCAGTATTTTCTGGCTGTTCGTGATTTCTTGACAAGTTTACGTTCAGTACTTTGTCATTGCTTTCTGAACGACCGACACCCATACCATTTTCAGAAAAAAACCAAAGCAAGGAGGTCTGCTGCCAAATTGCACACAGCTGTGTTTCGAACGTGGGTATGCAGGATCACAAACTGTGACTGTAACCCCTTTTCCATGGAGCAGTTTCTCTCTCTATAGTGAAGTGATAATGAGAGAGATTAAAGTAAGGCCAGGAATAACAATTGAAGGTTACAATATAAGTAATCTATGTATGCAGATGACACAGTACTGACAGCGATAATGCAAAAGATCTAAAACAACTTTTGGACATTGTAGTAATAGAAAGTGCAAAGAAAAAAGACTTTTTTTGACTATCAAGAAAACAGAAGTAATGGTTACATCAAAGGAAAGATGTGAGATAACAATAGAAAGGAAAATGCTTAACAAGTTGATAAACTTAAATACCTAAGGGCATTACAACATTAGCTGGAAGATGTGTGACATAAACTAAAAGAAGAATAGGTCATTTCAGAAAATTAAAATAATCTTATGCAATAAGCCACTATCATTGAGTGTAAGAAACATAGTGCTGGAAATACTAATAATACAGAGTAACTAATAACAATTTTCTGGAAGAGGCTAATGAAAGCACAACATTGCATGCAACTATATGAAAGAGACAAACAGTATTCTTTGATGATGATAATGAGAAGAGAGGCATTGAAGAACATCATGACAACTGAAAAGATCAATGGAAAAAGACACCACAACAGACAAAAACAAAATTATGGTGGTTGAACTGAGAAGGTGACATGGGGGGTATCATCAGCCAAGTTGATTCAGAACACCAGGGACTGAGATCTGGGGAGAGACTTGACTTTTTACACCAGTCAGCTGGGCACACGATGATGATGATGATGACAATGTGATCAAACTGTCTTTACTAGACAGTCTTACAGGCAGACAAACCCTGGCCTCACCTGAGAAATAGATCACACAAATGTTTTCATTAAGTTGTAGAGATGACAGCGGAGTCAGTTCCTCTATAGGTTGAGGGTACCAGGGAAAATCCTGCAGAGGAAACATTTAAGTATTAAGTGGTTAATTAATAAACCATACAGGTTTAAACATTGTTTAAAACTCATTGAATACGAAAGAACTCAGCACATGTTCATAGGTTATTCTTTCATCACATTTTTGTCTTAATTGCTTATTTTTCCAGGCCAGGTTGTCTTCATATACTTTTCTTAACTGTTATTTCCAAGGCATGGTGTCATCATATTATTGTCTTAAATATTTATTTTCTAGGAAATTGTGTCAACATACTCTTTTCTTAACTCTCCAAGCAATAGTGTCATCATATTGTTGTCTTAACTGTTTATTTTCTATGAAATTATGTCAAAAAATTCTTTTCTTAACTCTCCATGCAATAGTGCCATCATATTATTGTCTTAGGAGTCTTCATGACGAAGTGGTCAAGCTGTTTAACTCGGGCTTCGAAGGTTGTGGGTTCGATTCCGTGCCGAGTCCTTCGGTTCATGAGTTAAATTTTTCGGAGACTCCTGTGGGTCGTCACTAGAGCTACGGAGTTCGTGCTTTGTGTGACGCTTTCCGCGCTGCGGAAAGAGACCAAGCCATATGGGATAAAACCCGGTGCAATGAAGTCAACCCTGTCGACTTTTAAGCGACTTTAAAAAAAATATTATTGCCTTAACTGTTTATTTTCTAGGAAATTGTGTCAACATACTCTTTTCTTAACTCTCCAAGCAATATTGTCATCATATTATTGTCTTGACTATTTATTTTCTAGGAAATGGTGTCAAAATATTTTTATCTTAACTCTCCATGCAATAGTGCCATCATATTATTGTCTTAACTGTTTATTTTCTAGGAAATTGTGACACCATGTTCTTGTCTCAGCTGTTTATTTACCAATCAATGGTTAAAACACAAGGACATTTCAATAAATAAGGTAATAAGGCCTGTCACATGCATATAATTATTATTAGTATTGTCTGTTTGATCCAGACTCTACACAAGGCACAGCAGATTGAAATACCACATGTTTGATAAACTAAAGATAGGAGATACTGATGAGTGTCATTGTGGAGATATCAAATGACAGCTAAACACTTACTGCAAGAGTGTCTGTCCAACATATGAAGAAGTGAGAAAAGTATTTCCATTTGAGGACAAACTTTACTGAGATGTCAACAATCTTAAGTTGACTCCTGCTTTCTTTGAAATAATTAAAATGACTGAATCATCTGACATGCTGTATCTTCTTCTTATTTCGTTCACTACATGCTGAATCTGAATATACTTGTCTAATGCAAGCTTGAAACTAACACAACTAAGATGTCTGCCTTACCTTACACTCAGGATCCTGGGTTATGGCTTGTCGACCATTCATTGTGATAATGTTACCCTTTTCATCCACGAGCACCAACATGGGAATACCTGCATGTGAGAATAAAAATGAAGGCTATTAGTATTATCAAGTGCCTTGTCAACTGGTATGGCCAATCTTGCTTTCTCCATGTTATGATAAAAGACTCAAGAATGTTCCTGCTTTGTTTTTCTCTATCTCTTCTCCCCATATATATTTCCAGTGGTTTTCTCGTCTCCCAATATAATTTATATATATTTCCAGTGGTTTTGTCATCTCCCCATATATATTTCCAGTGGTTTTCTCTTATCTCCATATATATTTCCAGTGGTTTTCTCTGCTCATGTCACCAAAAAAAAAATATGACTGCGACATTCTAATTTTTGTGATAAACTGTCTTTGTCTTCTAGCCTAATTCACAACATCAAACTGATTGATTTTGGCTGTCCAAGCATTCTTCTGAGACACAACATATCTGCTGCCTCAAGGGTTTTTTCTCCTTGTTTAATAAATGTCCAGGACTCATACTCATCAGTTAAAATAGTTATGTAACATGCAAGAATACTCTGTCTAACTTCAAATGACAGGGTTCTACTGCTGAGAATGTATTTGTGTTATAAAGTGCAGCTTTTGCATGTCCTATTGTTTTCTTTGCAAGCTGCAGTAATGTAGTGGCTAGAAGGCTTGCTTGTCAGTCATGTGTTTAAATTCCCATAGAGGCTTATTTAAAAAAAAATTAATTTGACAGGACCCTGTGGTATGCTGTTAGTCGTTGTGTATGTCCACAGTCTTCTGTTTTGTGGTTGCCAATCATTATAGAGATTTCTAGATCCCATTATGTCAAAATGTATACTATATATAATATATACTCTCTAGGACTTGCTCTATCATTTCTCTCCTTCATTTTTCATATTGTCATAACATATTCCATTTGACTGCTTTTTAAAACATATCCAAATAATGTGGAATATAAACTTCTCATACGAGCACCAGATAGCAATTACCAAAGGAGGAAAGTTTGAATCTATCATAACATGACTTAATGTAAATAACAGTTTGTATCTACCATAGGTTGCTAGTTATGAGTAAACCTTTTGCTAGATGAAAGATAGGTTTTTAAGACCACCTTTGCGCACATCCTGTGGTGCCATTGCATTTCAATACTTTCCAGCTTCTCATCATCTTTAACTGATTCAGTGCCAAACAAAAAACATACGTTTGGACCAAACATGTTACACAACCAAATTAGCAAGTATTATAATGTAAATTTCCATTCACTGAGCATTGAAATTGTGGAAGATTATATGAAACAATATAAACAACATGATGACACTAGTATTGCGATATATCATCCTTCTGTCCAAATGGGAGGTCACATTTTGCAGTACTGAATCAGTTAATTTTTTTAAAACTTGGAGTCCATGTTTAGAAGTGATGAAATGAACAGATTCTTAAAGATATAGGAGAAAACTACTGGAAATATAAAAAGATAAACTGCCTAAGTACTGTCTCAATATGAGAAATGGAGGTAGTTTAAAAACACATGAAGGTTAAATCTAGGAGAAAATATAAGAAAGGACACTCAAGAAATAACTACATCACACATGCACAAATGTTCCATGTCTGTTACAGGATGTTGCAATCAACCCCAGCATCTGTTGGCTGTAATTTTATAAGCAATTTTACGGTCAGTAGTTAGTCACTGCTTTCTGAACGGCTGATTATAACACCATGCTGAAATAAACAGAAAGCGATCTGCTCCCAAATCACATTCAACTTATTTCGAACGCAGTATGTCAGGATTGTTAAACTGTGCTTACAACACCACACAAACGTTGTGGTTTAGACTTATCCAATTACAAATCATCACACAAACATTGTGGTTCAGACTTATCCAATCACACAACACCACACAAACAATGTGGTTCAGACTTATCCAATCACAGAACACCACACAAACATTGTGGTTCAGACTTATCCAATCACACAACACCACACAAACGTTGTGATTCAGACTTATCCAATCACAGAACACCACACAAACATTGTGGTTCAGACTTATCCAATCACACAACACCACACAAACGTTGTGATTCAGACTTATCCAATCACAGAACACCACACAA
This sequence comes from Cepaea nemoralis, assembly GCA_014155875.1. Classification (NCBI taxonomy): domain Eukaryota; kingdom Metazoa; phylum Mollusca; class Gastropoda; order Stylommatophora; family Helicidae; genus Cepaea; species Cepaea nemoralis. Next base: position 42,251 of record JACEFZ010008208.1, read on the forward strand.
ACATTGTGGTTCAGACTTATCCAATCACAGAACACCACACAAACATTGTGATTCAGACTTATCCAATCACAGAACACCACACAAACCTTGTGGTTCAGAATTATCCAATCACAGAACACCACACAAACGTTGTGGTTCAGACTTATCCAACCACAGAACACCACACAAACGTTGTGGTTCAGACTTATCCAACCACAGAATACCACACAAACGTTGTGGTTCAGAATTATCCAATCACAGAAACACCACACAAACGTTGTGGTTCAGACTTATCCAACCACAGAACACCACACAAACATTGTGATTCAGACTTATCAAACCACAGAACACTGCACAAACATACAAGAACATTATTGTTCAGAGTTATCCAGAGCTGAGAAGAAATACTTTGAATTCGAGATAGTGAAGTGGTATGATCACAAGAACTTAACACTAATCTAAAGACTGACTAACCCGATGTTGATGCGAATGAAAGATATCAATGACAACACAACAAAAGCAGGCTACCACAGAATGTCATGTCAAGTTGTTCAGTTCACAGAACAGTAAGCAGTTATGTGAACTTGTCTCTCCACAGAAATTATTATGGTGACATACCCTTGATTTCCATAAATTTATAAAAAAACCTGCAAGCTATTAATATTTTGTATCTAGCTTTTCTAATTTTTCCCATGTTGCTAAGGTAACTAACAACTAATTAAAAGGCAAGAGGTGCTTGCTTATCACTAGAAAGTTTGTGGTAATCAAAGAATTTAAAACTAGTACCACACTTAAAATATTTATTATACAGCTGTATATGGGTCAGAAACACGGAGAACGACTAAGACGATTACTAATAAATTACAAACACTTGTTGACTGGTTCTGAGAAAAATAGAAAGACTAAAATGATATAACATAATCACTAATGTGGTGTCTTGGGAGAGAAATAGACATATTTCTATGAACCAAGAGGTGAGAGAAAGATGATGGTACTGGATGGGACATACGTTGAGAAAACGACCTGATAATACTATAGTTGCCGGTCTCCCTGGCCAAGGGGTTAACGACATTGTTCGTAATTCCGTATATCCATGTGGGGAAAACAGCAGCTGCAAGAATCAGCAGCGGTTTGCGCCACACTGGTAACTTACGGGGGTATGTGAGCCGGTCATTCAGAAAGCAAAGGCAAACTACTGAACGTAAAACTTGACTAGTACATCAACAGCAGCTGAAAAGTGCTGGTGTTGACTGCAATGTCCTGTAAGGGATATGCAACATTTAAAAAATACTATAATTAGAAAGTCATTCAAATGGAATCCACAAGGCAAATGAAAGAGAGGGAAGTCTAAAACTTAAATCACGTGGAGAAGAAACTTATAGACAGAGATGAATAATATGGGAACATTATTTCCGGTCCAAAATAGAGGATAGGCGGTTGAGCTGTTAAGGCCTGTGGAGTGTTTATGCTTGTGGCTACGGTTTGCTTACGCATTTTTCCTCATGTTGGGCTGGTAGTGCATGATTCCGCCGCCCAGCTACTGAGTTAAGTTGTGGAACGACACTGTGAGCTGTGGATTTCATGCGGAGTGCTTTTACATCTGTCTGCGGTTGTTTGTATCATGAAATGCATGTTCAGAAAAATGGCAGCCAACCGGTTGCTATACTAACTGGGTTTGCCTTATATGCAGTAATATGTGGCTGCTGGTTCTCCAGTTACTGCCGCTTCCATCAACAATAAACTGTATTTTTCGTGGTGGACTTTTGTGTTGGCATTTTGGCAGCGGCATTATGCATAGTATACCTGTGCAGGCTGTTGGTTTGTTGAGACTCCTGTTTGTTCCAATTTTCACATGGGGCAGTGAGGAGTATTTTGTGTGATATTCACAGGCACAGTAATGGAGCATAATGGGGCGACCCTTTGCCGTGAAGTTGGAACCGCGGCTAACAACTAACATACGGGAACATGGAGCAAGCTGCAGGAGACAGCAAAATATAGGACAGTTTGGCGTGAGTTGGTTAGGGGGCCTATGTGCCAATAGAAGATAATGAACAGAGGAATAATAGCAAATAATATTGGCACATTTGTTAAAAATTCTAGCTCCTGAAGGATTTTTAATACGTGCAGCAAGCACTCTAGACCTATAACATAAGATTAGTCTAAAACCCGACCCAGAGTCATAACAACCCAGAGACAGCTGACATACCATCCACGCCTAGATGCTTTTTCACAGTCTGGTTCCTGGAATCCTCGTACGGAATGGTCAGCCATGGCATGCCAACCATGTGGCGCTGGAAGGCCTCCTCAGACCGGTCGGCCGAGACAAAGACTACTTGGAACTTCTCTCCTCTGGATTTCAGGGTTTGGTAGGCACGAATCAGTTCTGGGTCAAAGTATCGGCAAGGAAGACACTGCAGAGATAATGAACAATATAGAAATAAGAATTGAAGCTGAAGTATCATAATTATCAACAAGACTACCATCTTAATTAAAAACACTAACATCAACACTCAATGTATCTAACAATTATATTATTTCATGTAGGGGTACTCCTTTACTCTTTTCGGTGTCCAACTGCCAATGATATTTAACTTGTGAAAAGTGCACACCGGTCACCAAATGTTGCACCTTTATCTGAAAAGACTAGACATATAATCTTCTATCCAGGCAACATGTGTATGCAAATGTGTGTGCATGTGCCTTCTTTTTTTTGGGGGGGGGGGGGGGGGGGGGGTTGTGATCGCTCGTAATGAACTCAAGCGTAGTCCATACACACTACTTCTAGTAGTAATGAACTGAATTTTGCGTGTGGATTAGCTTTCCCTATTAACAGTGTCCCTCGCTATCAGGCGAACCCACTCCGACTTCAGAGGTACTTGTAATTTACATCCCAAGTCAAGGACGAGAGGTCAACATTTTAGTCCAACTGTCCGGTGTAGGGGTTGGATCCCTTACTTCGGCATCAGCACAACGGATGTTTAAGAACACACGTTCTTATCCATTCGGCCATGCTGACCTACAGCCTTCTTTCTAAACACAGGCTTAGACTGATCACCACAACCACTCTGCTGTTGGAGGTACAGAAGTGAGGTTTTCTTGCTGTGTACTGGGTTACTTTGTGGTCAGGGTGCCTTTTGCACTTGCAAAATGTGCAGCATTGTTTCAGCGCGTTCAACATGGTGAAATGCACAATGAAAACATCACCTCCCCCGGGGCAGTACCGCCCACAGTGGGAATCTTATTCTAGATCTTTCCATAGCTTCCGCTTTTTGAAGATCCTTCTTTCTCAATAATTCACACCCTCGGGCGTTCTATTTCCACATACGAGTATAAATTATTCATTTTGTTTCACTTGTGTTTTCTTTGCTGTCACTTCACTTATCAAAATCTATTCCTCTTTTTAAAAAAAGCATTCCTGATTTTCATTTTTCTTTAACAGCATTTCCTTCCAAATCTGCTAGTTTCAAGAAAACGCCAACAGTACTTTCCCCTGGAAACATTCAGGTTAACTTTATTATCTCCCCTCCTGGATGGGAAAGTATAATGACATCATTAACAAAACATTCTGCTTTCTCTGGTTTCCCCCTTGATAGCGCGCCGTGTGGGCCTATAAGGAAAGTGGACTTGATGGTTTTGCGTTGTTTGGCTTGCATACATTTATATTATTTTCATTACTTTTTGTGGTGTGTTAGGCTGAAGTCTCAGTTGAATGCACTACTGTACGTGGCGAAACTCAGGTGTTCCAGTAGTTTATTTCATTATGCTTTATTTGTGACTGTGATTTTTAGTAAGGTCAAAGTGGGACGAAACGCTTTTTTCTTGTTGATGCTTAATTTAAGAATCGACACCACTGCACATCAGGGCTCTACCCACCATACCAAAAAATTATCATGTTTATATGAATGTATATGTTGTATGGACAGATTATGTGAAAGACCTGTATAATGATAACAGAGAGGAACAGTATGCTATTAGATTTAATAATGAGGGACCAGCAATTTTAAAGATGGAGGTTCAAAATGTTCTTAAGCATATGAAAGCTGGCAAGGCCCCCGGTGCAGATAACATCACAACAGAAATGATTAGAGCTCTAGAAGAATTTGGACTAGAGCAAGTCACTAGACTGCTGAACACATTATATGATACTGGAGATATACCTCCTGAATTATGTAACTCTGTATTTATTGCAATCCCAAAGAAATCAGGAGCCTTAGAATGTGATCAACATAGAACAATTAGTATAATGAGTCACATCACAAAGATTTTGTTACGAATTATCATGCAAAGAGTGAGGAAGAAAATATAACCTGAAATAGGGGAAGAACAATGTGGTTTTGTAGAAGGAAAGGGTACAGTAAATGCTGTGTATATGCTGCGAACAGTTATTGAACGTGCTTTAGAAGTAAACAAGGATATACATCTTTGCTTTATTGACTACACAAAGGCTTTTGATAGAGTTAGACATGTCAACATTGTGGATATGCTTGCAGATCTACAAATTGATGGGAAAGACATTAGACTTATAAAAACATATATTGGAAACAACAAGCTGCCATAAGGATTGATAATGAAGTAGGACAATACCAACCTATTAAGAGAGGTGTTAGGCAGGGATGTGTAATGTCTCCAGATCTTTTTTCCCTATACAGTGAAAATATTTTCAGAAATGTAGAAGACCTAAATGGAATCAGCATTGGAGGACGAAACATAAATAACATTAGATATGCAGATGATACAGTATTGATTGCAGACAATGCACAGGATCTGCAACAATTAGTAGACGCTGTGGTTGTACACAGTGAGCAGCTGGGGTTGGAATTAAATTGTAGGAAGACACAGGTTATGGTCGTCACTAGGAGGAACGAAGTACCACAATGTAATATACAAGTAAATGGGAATATTCTTCAACAAGTGAATCGGTACAATTATCTCGGAACAGTCATAACATCTGATGGGAGATGCCTTGAGGAGATTAGAACAAGAATCGCCATTGCGAAAGTAGCCATTTAGCAAGATGAAAAACATTCTGACCAATAAAATGATGTCAATTGAAACGAGAAAAAGAGTGTTGAGGGGATACATAGAGCCTGTTCTTTTGTATGGATGTGAAACTGGGACAATGAGCAGTCAGGCTGAAAAACATCTGATGGCTGCAGAAATATGGTTTCTGAGGAAAATGCAAAGAATACCATGGACAGATAGAAAAACCAATGACCAATTACTACAAGAGACAAATGAAAATCGTAGATTGATTAGAGAAATTAGACGTAGACAGTCAAAATTTTTTGGACATGTTATGAGAAGAAATGGACTGGAGAACTTAGTGACAGCTGGCAAGATCGAAGGGAACAGACCAAGAGGAAGACCGAGAGGAAAATACCTGGATGGCTTGGCCACATGGCATGGACGAGACAGGAACACTGAGCTGATCCACGACTCTGGTGATCGAGTGAAATGGCGAATCATGACCGCCCACGCTTTCCGGCATGGCACATGATTGGTTGATATGTTGTATTTGCAAATGTCTCTCTCTCTCTCTCTCTCTCTCTCTCTCTCTCTCTCTCTCTCTCTCTCTCTCTCTCTCTCTCTCTCTCTCTCTCTCCCCCTCCTTTCTCTCACTTTCGACGTGCTTTCTTAATCACTGCCACGACCTTGTTCCACAACAGACTTGGCATTGAAATCCACAGTTGGTTTCTCCGGCCTTCTGAGCCCCTCAATCTCTCGAGTGGAGCGCCTCGCTGGACATCTGAATACATCTACGCGAGATGTTCTGCTGAACCACTTTGCTGACATTGAGGCTACCGGATCGTGGCTGCTCGAACAAGCTCATAGCAAACTGGCGTGGTTTCCGTAACATTCTCTCACATTTCCTTCGTCTATCTCTTACATTCTCATCCCCTGTATGTGGTTAGGCATTTTACCACAGAGGAAGGGACAGTCCATGAACAACATATTTTCAATTTTTGTGTAAGAATGAGATCCTCCCAATTGAGAGTCAGAAGGTTAAAGACCGAGCGTAACAAGAGGCTGGCCCTGTCATGTATCTGGGAACATGACCATCCGTTCATCATATTTCTGAACCAGAAGGATCTGATTTAGTAGTGACCGCACATGGTAGTTCTGCACACTCATGTTTGACTTGGTTATGGGTGATTACTTAGTACTACCAACCATTGTCCATATTGTTTATATTTATAGCTATTGAATAAGTCAATACCTTTGTCTAAGTCTGTAACACCAGAGGTCGTTCATAATTTATTACTCAACTCATTGATCTTGAATGTGAATTTAAGTGTTAATTTACGAGAATGACATTAATCAGTAATATGACTCAGTTATGTCCCATAATTTATTATCTCCCCTGATAATTATCTCAATATATATAAAATTGTCCAGCAATATAAAAAAGTAATTTGAAAAAAAAACAAAAAAAACAACATATGATTCACGCCTTTCTTCATTAGCCGTCTAATAATTATTCTAGTAGCAATTTGATTGCAAGTCAACTTTGCTTCTCCGATACGCTTTTCACTCCCTTCAGAGCCAATCAGTCCAGGTATAGATAAATAATCCATTCACCCGCACTCTCCACCCGACCGCAGAGACTTCTCACCACATAATCTTCATCATACAATATATAACCGTACAGAAGGTTTGCAGCAGCTAATCTATCAACAAGTTCACTGCCTGGCCTAGGCTGAAATTCAACGATATGCTGGTAATCTCCGTCCCTTCAAGCGATGTGAACCACTACACCCAAACTATGCTAGTTTCCAATTTCCGAAGCAAACTCTATGAGTCCGTTACGACATGTCCGATTGTGCTGCCACCAACCATCGTGAGACTGACGTCACAGCCTCAACTTATTTTTGGTTTGTTTGATAAGCCATGATTCTTTCGCTCTCACTTTTTGGAGGCGCGCATGTATGTATGGAATATATCTTATTTTCTGGACGCACGAATGTGTGTATGAAATATATCCCACTGCTGCTATCGATTTCTCAATAGGATTCCGCCCCCCCCCCCATTTTATGTCGGGGGCAAAAAGAAAATCCTAACCTGCACAGTTCGCGGCGACTCAAAGACCCCTCTGCCATACACCACAAGGTACTATTTTGGCAGTAAATGACTACTTAAAGCAAAGAAAAGACATATCTTAATTATGTAAATCTATGCACCAACAACCGCTCCATAAGAGAATGCCATTAAGGAATTTTACAGTAGTTTACACGCGTTATTTAAAAAAGGGTGAAAAAAGAAAGGTCATGATAATCACTTGGGATTTCTATGCTAAAATTGAAGTTGAAAGAAAGAAAACGATAGGTAAGAGACCCGTTTAGCATGGGACACATAAACGAGGAGAGAATCTAATCGAATTTGATCTAGAAAACAATCTTTTAATCACAAACAAAATCCGAGAAGGTTCCACACACCGACCTATCCCAACAGCCGGAACTATATTGTTTAATCAAATCACAACCATCGATGAGGACCTCACCAACGGTAAACAACGAGAACTATACTGTTTAGATCAAATCACAACCATCGACGGGGACCTCACCTGGCGGTAACTGCAGGAACTATATTATTTAGATGAAAACACAACCATCGACGAGGACTTCACCCGACGGTAACTGCCGGAACTATATTATTTAGATGAAAACACGACCACTGACGAGGACCTCACTCGACGGTACCAGCCGGAAATATATTGTTTAGATCAAAACACAACCAATGACAAGGATCTCACCTGACGGTAACTGCAGGAACTATATTGTTTAGATGAAAACATGACCATTGACGAGGACTTCACCCGACGGTAACAGACGGAAATATATTGTTTAGATCAAAATACAACCATCGACGAGGACATGCATAACACCCACAAAAACAATGACAAAGGCAGATTGCAACACAGATCATGATCTGCTTGTTGCAGATTTCAAGATAGAAATCTGAAAAATCGATAACATCAGCAAGGCCAGTACAGTTCGTTGTAAATGATTTACCAACTGAATATAACATAGAAAGGCTGGGGGAACGAATTCGCGGCGTTAATGGCTTTAAAAGAAGGCATGCCACCTGATGATACAGCCACACAAGAGAGAGACATTCACATTTCATCAGCAAAAAAACCCAGGTCCGCATGGTCGAATGGATAAGAACGCGTGTTTTTAAACATCCGGTGTCCTGACGCCGAGGTAAGGGGTTCAACCTCTACACCGGACAGCTGGACTAAAATGTTGACTTGGGGATGTTAATTACAAGTACCTCTGAGGTCTGAGTGGGTTCGCCTGATGGCGAGGGACATTGTTAATAGGGAAAGCTAACCCACACGCAAAATTCAGTCCATCACTACTGTGAATAGTGTGTATGGACTACGCTTGAGTTCAAAGCGAGCGAGCGCAAAAAAAAAAAAAAAAAAATCAGCAAGAAACATGAGTGCAAAGAAAAAACAAATACAAGAAGTATAGATATATTACAGAGGAAACATTCATGATAAATTCAATTCCTTACTCCCCACAAGACACCCACACAAAGCTACTTGTTCTATTGGCAGAGTACAGAAATCTTATATGGACATTAAGAAACAAAGCACTATACAATTACAGAACAATCAACAAAGAAATTGTCCAACAACTTTATCAACAAAAAGTCGCAAACATTCTAATCTTAGCCCCACAAGCGCAAATCTAGTGAAATATTTGGCTGAAGACAGCACATATTACAGAAGAAGCAAAAATTGTTTTAAATAAAGGATACTACAACTGTAAATGTATTTATTGATGGTATTAATAATCTTACAATTATATTATTATTATTATTATTATTATTATTAATACTATTATTATTACTCCCCCGATGGTGTTTCCACCTTGTCGTGGTGGGGGAGCTTGAGTTTCTCAATGACCCTGAGAGCTATGCCGGCGGTAGCGTAGCTACCAGCAGGGCCTCCCAAGCCGGACAGGTCAAAGGGTAGAGAACAGACAAAGAGAAACACCCTGGTCCTCCAGGTTGGGGGTTGAAGCGTGGGGTTAACATCCCCACCTTTGTAAAAACCTTTCTTTGTTACGAAACAAATACATGAGCCTCGATATCGGACTGACTTATCTGGACAACGACCTTGGAACGTTAAAGGACTTTTGAGATTTGGAACATGGAATGTACGGACACTATATCGAGCTGGAGCGGCCGAAGAACTAACCCGGGAGCTGGTTGAATATCAAATGGATATCACAGCAATTCAAGAAATAAGGTGGCCAGGAGAGGGTACTTTAGAGCAAAATGGAATGATTATAATATATGGAGGAAACACCCAAAATAAACATGAATTAGGAACAGGATTTGTCATCAAAAAAGAGTTATGGGGGAACATTTTAAACTTTAAAGCTTTTAATGACAGGATTAGTAAATTACGAATAAAAGGTAAATGGAAAAATATAACGATGATTAATGTACATGCACCTACTGAAGAGAAAGAAGATGATATTAAAGAAGACTTTTATAATGATCTGGAAGATGTCATAGAAGAAACCCCCAAACAGGACATCCTGATTGTGCTGGGAGACTTCAATGCAAAAATAGGTAGAGAGCAAACTAATAAAAAAGTGGCCGGTATGGAAAGCCTACATACAACTTCAAATGATAATGGATGGAGAGTCATCAACCTGGCAGAAGCCAAAGGACTGCAGATTAGCAGTACCAGACTACAAAGAAAGGATATACACAAACAAACTTGGAAATCATGTGACAAGAGAACCTATAATCAAATAGATCACATTTTAATTAACAACAGAAATGCATCAAACATACAGCAAGTCAGAAGTTATAGAGGAGCTGAGTGCCATAGTGACCATTTCCTCGTTGGAGCAAAATTTAAAATAAAACTTAAGAGAGCTTTCTATACTAAATTACAAAGATTACACCCAACATATAACAGAGAAAAACTACAAGACATTACAGTCAAAGAGAAATTTACAGATGAAATAAAATGTAAACTTGAAACTTTGCAAAACCCTTTGGAGGAAAGCGTTGACCAAACTTGGTTGAACATCAAGAATACAATTCAATCTACCGCAGAAGAATGTCTCGGTGTGTCAACCACGCATAGAAAGAACAGATGGTTCAATCAAAAATGTGAAGAAGCAGTCACTAAGAAGAAGAATGCCAGACATGTATGGTTAAATGACATCAATAACATCCAAAAGGAAGAGCATTATAGAAATGAATGTAAAGAGGCTACAAAAATAGTCAGACAGCAGAAGCGAGAATATATGAGTAATATAATCAAAGATTTGGAAACTAATCACCAGAAAAATGAATCCAGAAAGTTTTTTAAAGTACTGAAGTCAATGAAACGAGGGCACCAACAAAACACATATGGTTTAAAAGACAAAAATGGGAATATGATAAATACCAATGAAGAAATGTGCAACACATGGAAAGAATATTTTATTGAATTACTAAATTGTGAAGCTCCAAGTAACATTTTCCCACAGGAAGAGGTTCTAACATGCGAACCACAAATTGAAGAACCTACATTTGAAGAAATCCTATATGTAATCACACGACTTAAAAACAATAAGGCAACTGGGACTGATGGAATTGCTGCTGAATTTATAAAGGCAGGTGGCCATGCATTACATCTAAAGCTATACGAACTAATAATAAAAATCTGGAGGACAGAAGAATTACCCCATGACTGGAAAGAGTCATTATTGATACCTATCTTTAAGAAAGGAGACAAGTTCCAATGTGGAAATTATAGAGGAATATCACTACTGTCCACAAGCTATAAGATACTATCCGCAGTATTACTAAATAGACTAAAACCATATTCAGAAGACATATTAGGTGACTACCAGGCGGGTTTTAGACAAAACAGATCAACAATAGATCAGATATTTATCTTACGACAAATAGCCGAGAAACATTGGGAATATAAAAGAGATCTCCATAACATTTTTGTGGATTTTAAAAAGATAGTGTCCATAGGAATAGTCTATGGAATGTTATGCAGGAATTTGGAATACCAAGGAAGTTAATTAACATGACCAAACTATGCATGGAAGATACTTATAATATAGTAACATATAAAGGCAGGAAATCAGACCCCTTCCAAATAACATCTGGCTTGAAACAGGGTGATGCACTATCGCCGCTACTCTTCAATCTGGCTCTAGAGAAAGTTGTAAGGAAGGTAAAGGAGGAATGTGATATTGGAGGAACATCCAAGCTGCTTGGTTATGCAGATGATATAGATATTATAGGGCAAAGTGAACAAAAGACATTAGAAATATTGACTCACTTAAAGGAAAAAGCCCAACAGATGGGGCTGGTTATCAACCAAGATAAGACAGAATATATGGTAATTTCAAGAGACGGAATGGCTAAAAACTCTGGCCACATACAAATAGATAATATGACCATTAAAAGAACGGAAACATACAAATACCTGGGTACAATCTTCAACTGCTCCAACATCATAAGGGAAGAAATACAAACTAGAATCAACTCTGGAAATAAGATATACTATGCACTACAACATCTACTAAAATCAAAGGCGCTATCTCGTAACACCAAAATCACAATATACAAAACACTGATCAGACCAGTTGTGCTGTATGGCTCTGAAACCTGGAGTACAACGAAAGGAGACGAAGCCTTGTTACAAACCTTTGAGAACAAAATTTTAAGACGCATCTTTGGACCCATTAGGGATACACAAAGTGGAGAGTGGAAAAGAAGAAGTAACAAAGACATTTATGATTTGTTTAAGTCCCCGCTAATCACTGGTATCATGAAGGCTAATAGACTACAATGGCTGGGGCATATAGAAAGAATGGAAGATAATAGGGAAACAAAACTCGCTTACACTCAGGAAATAAATGACCGTAGACCCCGAGGTAGACCAAGAAGGCGGTGGAGAGATAATATACATACAGACCTACAAGCACTTGGAATCAACGACTGGCAAGAGAAGGTCCACCAGAGAGACGAATGGAGACAGATTGTATTTGCAGCAAAGAACCTCAATGGCTCGGAATGCTGAAGAAGAAGAAGAAGATTATTATTACTGCTACTATTATTATTAATTTTCCCATTATTATATTTGAATGTGCAACATGAAATATATTGTGGATGTGTGTCTGTGCCGTTGGCAGTAACATATGTATGCGTCTGTGTGTGCATGCAGGTGTGTGTGCGTGTGTGGTGCATAAATTTGCACGCGCATGTGTACGAGTGTGTGTGTGCGCGCACGCGCGCGTGCGTGCGTGCGTGTAGCAGTCTTTAAACCAAGTCAGTATCTTAAGTATTAAAATGATGTTATACGGTAATGATATGTTTCAAAAGAAAAATATGCACCACCATGTATAAACAAATTCGATGAGCCCTTTAAGTACCCAGTAAGCTAAGGTGGCTTTTAGTGGCCAGGTTTTAAGTCCTTCCCATTGTATATAAAACCCAGACACTATCACAATTTTGGACCAATTATCTCCCTGGGGACAGACCATGGACCCTAATTGCTAGTAGTAAATCCCTGATTCTTGTCCCCCAAACAAAAGACATCATGGACTAGAGCGTCACCCTGAAATTTGTCATCAGGCAACAACACCAACGGCCTTCGCCTCGGGAGCTTAGTGACCCAGAAATTACAAGGAAGCCACATTTTAATGGAAATGATAGTTTAAAGTTTATTGTCCAAGCGTGGGGCATTTAAATGTACTGCGGTCTCCAGAAAGCATGAGATTGGGTGTGCGTGTGTGTTTGTGTGTATGTGTGTGTGTGTGTGTGTGTGTGTGTGTGTGTGTGAGAGAGAGAGAGAGAGAGAGAGAGAGAGAGAGAAAGAAAGAGAGGAGAGGGAGAGATGGACGGGTGTTTCATGCATTCCGCTTGCGGAAGTGGAAATGAAGCATATGCAAGGAATGTGTATCTACATGCGCTATGCCACAAATGTCATATTAACATAACTGTATATATGTATGTATATGTTTTATTCACAATGTCACACTTAACACTAACAAACGGCAACGCTCTGTAATATACACAAACAAAAGAAACACACACTACAACTTGTAAATACACATTTAATTTTAATTTTGTTGCGTATCCCTTACGGGATGTTGCAGTCAACACCAGCATTTTCAGCTGCTGTTGATGTACCAGGCAAGGGTTACGTTCAGTAGTTTGCCATTGCTTTCTGAACGACCGGTCTCTATACCTTTTTCGAAAATACGAGCACCGCCGTGTTTCGAACCCGGGTATACGGGCTCACAAACCGCGTTCACACATTGCTTTGTATGAAATAAAAGTTGGAAATAAAAAATATAAAAAAAAAAAAAAAAAAAAAAATTCTTTTAAGTTACTGTTTACCGGCGAAACCACGCCGGGTCAGATAGATAGACAGACAGACAGATAGTCGGGAACGGAAGCTTATTTGACTACTTATTTGAATGAATTAAATGACATGCTCCCCACCAGGGACTGGGTGAAGCCGGGCCGGGTCAGACAGACAGACAGACAGATAAACAGACAGTCGGGAACGGGAGAGCTTATATGACTACTTATATGAATTAAATGAGATGCTCCCCACCAGGGACTGGGTGAAGCCGGGCCGGGTCAGCCAGACAGACAGACAAACAAGCAGACAGACAGACTGATAGATAGATAGATCCCCTCCAGGGCCTGGGCGAAGCCGGGCCGGGTCAGCTAGTGTATATATATATATATATATATATATATATATATATATATATATATATATATATATATATATATATATATATATATATATATATATATATAGAACGTTCACAGCCAAAATTTCACGCCAACCATTAAAGTCTTCAATCAAACTTCAATGAAGAAATGGAAAATAAATGTCACACATTTTGACTACGTGGGCTCCATAATCTAAAAGAACAATGCGGTCAAAAAAGGGGAAAAAAGGGCAGACATAGACAGGTCATAACAATGAGAAGGTTACAATATATGAAGAACCTATGGCACAACAGCAGTAAACAAAGTGATGCAACATCTTTGAGAACGTGCATCTTGCTGTTGCAAAATACAAATGTGAGTCATAAAACATGTTGCAATCATGACTGTCGGAGCTTCCATCATTGCCGACCAAAGGTCTAGGACCTGGTCAGCCCTGCAATGATATTTAGTCTTTAAGATGCATTTTCTCTCAGTAGGATAAAGCTCGTACCCTCCCAATAGAGCTCCTCAGCCCGAAGCCATTGACACTATGTTTCGGGTTTTGTGAGAGATTCTGTCAAACATACTATCTGAAATTGCACTGATGTTGAGACATTTTTTGTTACAGTGTATATGCAGGTATCTATAGTTTTAGATAAGCGTTAACACTATAATTGTGCTATCTTTTCCATTAGGCGCGCGTTGATATCATCAAATTGAACCAACTACAAATGCCACGGAAAGAATGAAGAAGGAAACTGGCAGACACTTCATGTCATTGACAATTTTTTGGCCTATATCTACATATATAAAAACTGTCATTTACTGCCAATATAGTACCTTGCGGTGTATGGCAGAGGGGTCTTTGAGCCTGAGGAATCAAGGCCGCCTGGCTAGTGCAGTCGCCGCGAACTGTGCAGGTTAGGATTTTCTTTTTGCCCCCGACAGAAAAAAATCCGACACCTTACCGAGGGATCGAACCCGGGCCTCCCGAATGAGAGTCCGGCGTTCTAGCCTCTCGGCCAGCCGCTCCTCGTATCATCTACATATATATATTTATATATTTCGAAATCGTCTACAATTGACGGACTGCGAATCACATATTATGTCCTACAACATTAAAACGTGGTAATATCAGGCTCTTGTTTGGAAATAGGGTAATAGCTAACACTCCAATAGGGCATTAAACGGAACATAACAATCGTTGGGACCGGACATTACAGGAAATTGTGATAACTTCTCCCTCCTTCTTCTTCCTATTTCTCCTCTTTTTACACCTTCTTCTTCCTATTTCTCCTCTTTTTACACCTTCTTCTTCCTATTTCTCCTCTTTTTACACCTTCTTCTTCCTATTTCTCCTCTTTTTACACCTTCTTCTTCCTATTTCTCCTCTTTTTACACCTTCTTCTTCCTATTTCTCCTCTTTTTACACCTTCTTCTTCCTATTTCTCCTCTTTTACACCTTCTTCTTCCTATTTCTCCTCTTTTTACACCTTCTTCTTCCTATTTCTCCTCTTTTTACACCTTCTTCTTCCTATTTCTCCTCTTTTTACACCTTCTTCTTCCCATTTCTCTTCTTTTTACACCTTCTTCTTCCTATTTCTCCTCTTTTTACACCTTCTTCTTCCTATTTCTCCTCTTTTTACACCTTCTTCTTCCTATTTCTCCTTCTTCTTCTTCTTCTTCTTCTTCTTCTTCTTCCTCCTCCTCCTCCTCCTCCTCCTATTTCTGTCCTTCTCCCACCTTCTTCTCTTTCTTCTGCATACTTATGGCACTAGTCGCCATGTTTCTCTACATCTTCACGTGTGGGGTGTTGTGAATATATCATGCAGCCATTTCTCTACCCCGCACGATGTCGAGTTGAGGATCACATGGACATCGACAAACAGTCATCTCGACGTTCTAAAAAGGAGCCATCCTTACTATTTGTTTTTCTTTGTCCTTTAAAAAAAAAGAGGGGGGGGGGGGGACCTCGCAGTTCCCCGTGGGCAAGAGTCGCCCCATGATGGTCCACGTCCATGTGTGTCAGCGTGGTGTCCTCCTCTGCTGGTAACCCTGGCGAGATCAAATGTAGATGTATCTACACTTTGATCTTACCCAAAAGATTACCAGTCATGTCTATTCATCCACCCCATCCTCAATTCTGGAATAAGGACATCGTCCCAATCCTGTGAATCTTTGTACCCCGATAAATACATGGAAATAAATCCCACACAGAGAGCTCAAATACAGACACCAAGAGCTGCGACGCGGAGTTAATGGTCCGAGATAAACAAGGATATAAAAACATGTCTGGCTCACAATGCCACAAGACAACGCCCGTAAACACACAGTAGTTGACTGTTTTATAGGGTGGACACAATTTTATGCACAACAGATAGTAACAGAAATATGAGAATTCGAAGTAGGTGCTGATGAATATAATAAAACAGAAATGTAATCATGCAGAATGGTGCGAACGCTTTCTACATTAACGTTATTTATAAATGGGCGTTTGGGTGTATCACTGCCAGCGTCTCTTTCTCTTTCTTTCTCTCCCTGTTTCCTTGGCGTTTGGGTGTATCACTGCCAGTGTCTCTTTCTCTTTCTTTCTCTCCCTGTTTCCTTGGCGTTTGGGTGTATCACTGCCAGTGTCTCTTTCTCTTTCTTTCTCTCCCTGTTTCCTTGGCGTTTGGGTGTATCACTGCCAGCGTCTCTTTCTCTTTCTTTCTCTCCCTGTTTCCTTACTGTCTATGTTTCTATGCTTCTCTCTCTCGCTCCCTCTCTGTTCCCTCACTGTGTCTATGCCTCTATGCTTCATTCAGTCTCTCTCTCTCTCTCCCTCTCTCTCTCTCTCTCTCTCTCTCTCTCTCGCTCTCTCTCCCTGTTTCCTCACAGTGTCTATGCCTCCATGCTTCACTCAGTTTTTCTCTCTCGCTTATTATCTCTCTCTCCTTGCGTATCTCTCCCTGTTTCCTCACAGTGTCTATGTCTCTATGCTTCACTCAGTTTCTCTCACTCACTCTCTTTCTCCCTTTTTCCTCACTGTGTCTATGCCTCTATGCTTCACTCAGTTTCTCTCTTTCGCTGATTGCCTCTCCTTGCCCCCCCCCTCTCTTCCTGTGTGTCTATGTCTCTATGCTTCACTCTCTCTCTCTCTCTCTCTCTCTCTCTCTCTCTCTCGCTGATTGTCTTTCTTTCATTGCCTCTCTCCCTCCCTCTGACTCTGACCCGCTCTCTATGTGTTTGTCTCTCTGTCCATGTCTATTTCTTTCTGTCTCTCTCATCTATCCCTTCCCTTTCTGTCTCTCTCCTGACCATATAGATAAATTGATAAAGAAAGAAAGCGTTTGCCACATTGAGCACCTAGGGTCAAATACCCCACGCCTTCTCGCATACATAGGTTTGAAAACTCTTATATGTGTGTGTGTGTGTGTGTGTGTGTGTGTGTGTGTGTGTGTGTGTGTGTGCACGCGTTTTTTGTGTATAATTATGTGAAAATAAGATAAAGTGTCTCTACAGCGCACGTCCAAACAGGAAAGGCAAATACAGACAGACAGAAGGGCAACTCAGAAGGCAGCAGCCACTCGTCAGTTTACCGAAGAGGAAGAACACACATGCCAGGTTGGGTTTGAACCGCTCAGGGGAAACTTCATAGTCTCAACACTAAATTGTGACAGGTGCGGTGAAGTACTGTGGGGCGATACTGGCTCTAGCAGGGTAGATGGATTTCACAGGTTAGTTTACCTGGGGATAATAAAGCGGGCAGGGATGTTTGGTGCAGCGGTATTGAGGCTGTGTTAGGGAGGGAGTTAGAGATACGGGTTTGGTACGTTCGTGCAGTCACATAGGCTGGATAAAGATGGTGCAGACTGAGATACACAGACTATACATGTGTTACGTTCTTGGAAAAAGCAACTTTAAGTGAAACGACGTATAGCGAAACACTATTTCAGTGTAATACAGTGTATTATGTCTTGTTTATTTTGATGGTTGTTGATATTTATTGGCTAAATAGAGGTGGGTTGGAGGGCGAGTGGTAGAGTTATTGGGACGTAGAGGCATTAAATTCACGACTCGCTTCAAAACTATCATCAACACTACTAGTACTGTGCTCTCACCCGCTTTCTTAGCTAGATCCTCATATAGAGACTTTGCTTTCTCTTGGATAACCATCTTGCTCACAGGCATATTCCGTTGGTTATGGTCTTCAATCCAGAAGGCCAACAGCGCTTTCATGTTCTCCATAAGAGTACACCTGGTACTAGTGAACTTGGAAGCACTCAAACGGGCTACGTTTTTAGCACCCTCTTTGATTTTGTCAGCACCTGCACGAATTTTCCTTACTGTGGTTGGAGATAAACCATGGATTTTACATATATCAACAGTCCGATCGCTAGCCTCAAAACGACGTAACACATCTAACTTCACATAAAGAGTAACACTTTTCCTGGTTCTCTTACAACCAGACACACTATCAGCACTTACTGTGCGCTTTGAACTCATAATTATGGGTGATTACAAGATAAAATCCTGGAGAAACGCACTGCACAAAATGTAAAATGGCGACGTTAACGCAGCATAGCAACACAGGTGACGACGTTATGGCGGAACGTAGCGACGTAAAGTGAAGTTATGCCCCACTGTGACAACGACGTCATAACGAAACGACGTAAATCGAAGCGACATACATCGGGGCCTTCCTGTATTATATTTCACTTAATTGTATCGTCTGTTTGTTGTTTGTTTACTGACAAGGGTCTACAAAACATTATCTCCCAGCAGTTTCCTGCTAAGAGTCAGTGATGTGATAGCACCATCACATTTTGTAGGCCTGGAGCAAGGAGTGGCCAGTCTGCCCCTCACTGTGACAAGCGACGAGCCCAGGCTCCGAACACGCATCCGACCGTGCTCATGACATTACCAGCACAGTTCGCTATCAACTTCGCTAGCGCGGCCGTCAACACGGCTCTAGCTGCAACATTATTCTATCATTGTATTCTTATAAAGTTGTCCAATTCCACTCCTCGTTTCTTGACTTACTCAAGCATTTAACGAGAGCGGCAAGAGACAACTAAATGTGTTATCTAATGTCTACGGCGCTTCTCAACCAATTCATTAGTTAAAATACGTAATGATTTTTATGTTGTTGTTTTTTGCGCTCGCTAGCTTTGAACTCAAACGTAGTCCATACACGCTACTTCTAGTAGCACTGAAATGAACTTTTCGTGTGGATTAGCTTCCCCTATTACCACCGTCACTCACCATCAGACGAACCAACTTCGACCTCAGAGGTAAAAACTTGATAATGATAACGGCGATGCCAGAGAAGACAGCAGATACAAGACTGAAGAAAACATCAATAGAAACGAGATAACCTTTAGCCAATAGAAACGAGATAACCTTTAGCCAATTGAAACGAGATAACCTTTAGCTAATTTATCCTCATTTTTTTTTTATTCAGATTCATTTTTTTTTTCAGATTCATTTTTTATTCATATTCAATATACTTTTTTATACCTCAATTTACCCGCTTGTTCGCCAATAGCCAATAGAAACGAGATAACCTTTAGCCAATAGAAACGAGATATCCTTTAGCCAATAGAAACGAGATAACCTTTAGCCAATAGAAACGAGATAACCATTAGCCAATAGAAACGAGATAACCTTTAGCCAATAGAAACGAGATAACCTTTAGCCAATCTGCGGCAGACACTCAACACGGGTCTGCTATGCCCAGAATATAGTTTGTCGTGTGTCGAAGTACTGTTGTACCCGAAGCGAGGCGCTGTCGTCATTTGGAGGTGACGGCTTCGAATCCCGGCCGGGAACTGCAGCCTTCAATTATTATATTGTCTTATAATCTCTACTTCTTCCTTCTATTTCTATAAGCGTCAAACAATACATATTAATCTGCTTACGACCGTCCAGTAGGATGTAGTGTCAATCAATGGTATGGTAAAGGACACCATTATATATCTTAAGGCGCATTTCGACCGATATTTCTAGGACCTACATTTTATAGACCAATGGTCACTCAGTGGGCGACGTGGTCAGTATGGCGCCGGCCGCCAAAAATGCTGGGGTTGACTGCGACGTCAGGTAAAGGATAAGCAACTAATACATTAAAATAATTGTATACATTCCTGTTCGCCATTAGAAAGTTAGGTCGCGACGAGAACTTTCAACTAAACAATGTTCAGGGTTGATAATTGGAAGTGAAAGAGTTCAGACAGGCACTTAAGAGTTTTAAGACAAACTACGCACCGGTTGGTTGGAGACTCTTCTAAATCTTCATTCCCAGATTCTCGCTCAGCGTGTAGCGATGACGACACGAGTTCTGTATTAGCTGACTATTCTTCTTTGGCTTCCGCATAACGCTCCAGTCGCGCTTGACCCCGGCTGACTTGATGTTCTTCAGTCTGGTCAAAATTGCAGAATGACATCCATCCCTTGAGCCATTTGCTCGTCCTGCCTTCCCGAGGGCGTTCAGGATGTCAGCTTGGTCCAATGCTCGTCTGCTTCCTACAACAGCCATGCCAGCAAAGTATATCTACTAGTTCCTTTCTTCTTACACAAGAGTGTCCCGGC